>JAKUCV010004192.1:34672-86067 GCA_028386065.3 Turnera subulata | reverse complement strand
AAAGGCTTGGTTAGGGAAGAATTTCTCAATGAAGGACTTAGGAGAAGCAGCCTATGTGTTAGGCATAAAGATCTATAGAGATAGATCCAAAAGGCTTCTCGGGCTAAGTCAGAGTACATATATTGACAAGGTGCTAAAGAGGTTTAGCATGCAAGATTCCAAGAAAGGATTCTTGCCCTTGTCACATGGCGTAGCTCTCTCAAAGAATCAACGTCCTAGTATGACTAAGGAGAGAGAGCGGATGAGTAAGATTCCTTATGCTTCTGCAATAGGATCTATCATGTATGCCATGCTATGTACTCGACCAGATGTCACTTATGCTTTGAGTGTCACAAGCAGATACCAAGCTGATCCCGGTGAGAGTCACTGGACGGCAGTTAAGAACATCCTTAAGTACTTGAGAAGGACTAAGGGTGCATTCCTGGTTTACGGAAGCGTGGATGAGCTTGTTGTAAAGGGCTACACAGATGCTAGCTTCCAAACCGATAGGGATGATTTTAGATCGCAGTCAGGTTATGTGTTTTGTCTTGGAGGTGGTGCTGTATGCTGGAAGAGTTCAAAGCAAGAGACAGTTGCCGATTCTACAACCGAGGCTGAGTATATTGCTGCCTCAGAAGCGGCGAAAGAGGCTGTTTGGATCAAGAAGTTCGTAACTGAACTTGGGGTAGTTCTGAGCATTGAGAGTCCGATTGAGCTCTATTGTGATAACAATGGGACAATCGTACAGGCCCAGGAACCTAGATACCACCAGAGATCCAAACATATTCTCCGACGCTATCATCTTATTAGAGAGATCATAGATAGAGGCGATGTCAGACTGTGCAGAGTTCCATCTGAGAACAATGTAGCAGATCCTTTGACTAAGCCGCTCATACAGCAGAAGCATGATGGTCATGCTGCGTCCATTGGTATTAGAAACATGTATGATTGGCTTTAGTGCAAGTGGGAGATTGTTAGTGTAATATGCCCAAAAGCCAATCAATGGATGTTTATTTGTAATCATGTATACACATTAAGGTTATTCCAATAAATATCGTTTATGAGATAAACGCTTGCACATATTTATAACCCTAGAATATTTATATATATTCTTGAATGTCCCCAGTCGATATTATTTTGGATGGGTTGTAATAATAAATTAAGACTAGCGTATGTTGAGAATTATATGTGATATGAATTCTACATACGGGTACAAGTTAGAGAACTTGAGGACTGGACCGTCCCACATAAGAACGCTACATGGAACGTTATATGATTGTCATTAGCGATTCTTATATGTATTGTCCTTAGACCTGTGATCATCAAGGTTCCCAACATATGAGTCGTATACTTTGATATTACACTTGGCTATTTCGTAAATGAGTAGACTTAGTGTAATCATTGGGTATATGATAAATGTGTAGTGGGTTTTGTATGATCCAGAGGGGATTCGTCCAACCCATATAACAGATATATTATTGGTTGGTTTCTTGATAAAGTTGAACTGTAAATGCACGGCCGTGCTCGGATTATGATATGGTGATATCATTAGTATCCGTTTTACACAGTTAGCTCGAGGATCAAGAAACCGAGATTAAACATATGCGAGATTTACATATTCCATGTCTCGTGTTTAATCTTGATAATGGGACGAAGGGACGATGACATGTTTACGAGGCATATTGAATCAGTACTGATCTTGTCGTTCGGGTAGCAATGATGTGTTGCTAGACGCCGCTCTTTGCTTATAATTATAAACGAGTTTACAATTATTGTCGGACGTTACAAGTGCCTACAGGGTCACACACTTAGAATCGTTGATTCGAGCAGGTGGTTGGACCATGGTTCGACCAGGTATGGTTGAACCATGGTTGGACCGTGGTTGGACCAGGGCCGTTTTGGGCTGGTTTGATTCACTAAATGTCTGATTTATTGAACCATAATTAGTGTCATATGATGTGTAATCCCACCATTAGTTAGTGGAGACATAATTAGCTAAAAGCTAATCATGTTGGCCAAAGGTGTTGGCCACATTGTCCCTTGCTTTTGTGAGTGGGATTAGACCAAGCATAATCTAATTATGCCTTGTTGATTCATCACTTTGAGTCTGAAATTTTCAGAGCACTGAGCCTTGAGAGTGTCTTGAGAGTTCTTGTGAGTTTTAGACTATACACACCTTCTTTAAGAAACACCACACAACTCCCGAAAATCCGCAACTAGCACTGCTATTCGGGAGAGCTCGGGATGGAGATCGTGAGACGGTTTCCGGCTAGTCATCGACGGTTCGTGTGGATACCGTAGAGGGGCAGGATTTCTGTCCGGCTCTTGCTGATTCGTCCCTACAGTTGGGTGAAAGAACCCAACCGATTCAGGTACGTAAAATTGTTATTCGGTTTAGCTACCCTTCACTTGGATCCTCCATGTGTATCCGGTTTTTCCGCTGCGTATGTTATTACATTTGATTGTCAATTTGCATGCCCGGATACTAACATCTTTTTTATCCCATCCGGGAGGATGTGGTTGATCACTTCTGTTTGGCCATTTGTTTGGGGTAACTGACGGAGGAGAATCTCTGTTCTATTCCGTATCTTGTACAGAACAGCCTGAATTGTTCACTATCGAACTGGGTCCCGTTGTCAGTGATGAAGGTCAAGGGTACTCCGGACCTGGAAAATATATTTTTGCGGACAAAAATGATCACTTTGGAGGAGGTGATCTTTGTCATAGCCTCGGCTTCGACCCAGTTTGTCACGCCCCCGCTAAGCGCGACCGGCCAGGTACCTTGCGCACCCACCATGTTCCACAAGGGCACCCAAAGGCCCTTTGCTAACTCAGCCAGAAGCTCGCAGCCTCTACCTCGCGGGTTATAAACCTCATATGCGCAACATTAATGGAAGCGTACCAACAAGTAGTGCAAACGCAGCAAAGGTAATAAAAAGAGAGTCAAGACTCATTTATAAACACAACATCACCAATGGTATAAGACTCTAGCTACAATGGGGCACTAACTTGTATTATACAAATACATAACCTCCTTATATAAAAATGCACAATAACATAAGTAAAAGGAACCGACTCGGCTATACCCATCGACCTACTTCCCGTACTCTCAAACTCGCACCTGTAAGACAAGGGGAGGAAATGGGGGGGGGGGGGGGGGTTAGTATAAACTCAGTAAGAAGAGTGACATAAAAGCAATAGCAATGATACCAACACAAGTGGAAAATAACATCCAAACGCACTCCCCACATGCCACCCTGATCAACCCACGAGTAAGCTATTGTGAAGTTGTAGTACCTGCATGGTTCGTTAGCCTTGCCAACAATGTTACTCCTTAGCCCACAGCCCCACATACGAGGCATAACCGATTGGCTACCACAACCACACACGGCACCTAGCACAACACCACCATCATCTCATATTGGCCAAGCAGCCATGCGGTACTTCATGGTCCCTAAATCCTCATCAATAACCATAATCTTATGTAAATGCCATGATGCACATGATATGCATAAAATGCACAGCTCGACCACTGGGCTTGTCTTATAAGCCAAGGCATAACCACAATAATGCACCATAGGTGCCACCACTGAGCACGTTGGGTAATCAACCAACAAATGAGCACCATTAACCATCATAAGCATGCAACCCCACTTACAAACCATTAGGCACATCAAGGCCATTCATTTCTTCACTTTGGAACCCTTGGGCATATAGGGTTCATACTGACCTGTTACATATATACAAGTATACTTCAAAATATAACACAAATACCATAACAAGAAACACACAATTGAATCGTACTAATCAACCTTACAGTAACTAGGGTAGAATCTGGCCTGCACCAGCAGAAACTTCACCGAGGTTAAATACGCACCTACAGGCAGAACCAGCCTTGGGCATCAACACCAAAGTTGTAGTCCTGACTCTTATCTTTCCATAAACACCAAGAACACCCAATTAAAAACTCTCTAACTCCAGATACGGCTCCTACACCAACTCGGGTTCCTGCAGCAGGTCTGCTGCAAAATAGTGAAATTTGAGAGTGCATAACTCTCTCAGTTTAGCTCTAAAATCCACCAAACCGGCTCCCAATTAACTCTATGGAAGTTATCTAACTTTTGGTTTTGGTTTCACGCAATTCCAACCGGTGGTTGTGCCGGAATCCTCATTTTAGTGGCCAGGGGTCTGTCTGGCCGAGAGCAGAACCCCTAGGCTCACCTCTCCTCCTTTCCCCTCTTTTCTCTCTTTCTCTCTCTCTGTCACACCTATCACGATTTGGTTCTGATTAGAAAGAGCGAGAGGTGCCTGGTTTCACCCTTTAAGTGATGGTAAGTAGGTGAGTATGCACCAACTTGCCACACTTGCCAACATGGTGCCACTTGCACCAAGTTGGTGCCACCTCATGCTTGTTTCACATCCAATTAGTTTGTGGCAACCAACCTGCTAGCTTGCACACCCAAACCACCAGCAGCTTATTCCTGAGCCACACGTCTCATTCTGATTGGTCGGTTGGCCAATTACGTATTTACCCTCATCGAGCCCAATTGTGCACCGACGGGCACACCATTGCCCTGGTTGTGCACTATTTCACACCAACTCTAGCCAACCGATAACTCCCTTAAACAATTGTGCATCTAATGCACCTATTACACCATATAATCACATTTCCATCATTAATCATCATTTATCGACCATTTAGATATGTTGAGCACTTGGAACACCAAATTAGGCCAACCGTGCCATCGAATCACTACTAGCCCAATTGAGTGCACTAAGCCAAGCCTATGCTCACCATTACTCTCAATCCGACACCAGCACATGTTACCGAGCCTAAGCCGATAGTAATATGCACACCCACACTATTAATATTACCCACTTTCTCCCGAATACCCTATCCAACCTACACGAACGTCTCGGAAGGACAAGCTACACCCGACTTTCATTATGTAAGTACTTCTCTATATTCTAGGGTGTACCTGGGGTATCACATCATCCCCTCCTTCATAGAATTTCATCCTCGAAATTCAGATGGTACCCTAACCTCAAAGACAACATCAATCTTTATATGTAACTCTCAACCATCTTCCTAAATATGCTCATATGCCAACCTATTATTCCTCAATCATTTCAAGCTCTACCATTAGTAGATCACTCAACTATAACTCAATCCAATATATCTCCAACTTGTTTACCTCGAAATTCATACCCTAGTTCTGCCTTAACGCCTAAATAACTTCCAAACTTTGATACCTCAAACGATCATGTGTTTTATACCTTACATTTCTCCAAAACTCAATCACAATCTTATAGATGCCAGTTCTCTCAACTATCCATCACTTCTCATTACAGTACAAATGGATAGGCTAAACGGTTCTAATGCCAAACTTGCTTAATTCATTCCTTTAAAAATATTTTCAAAACAGTAATTGCAAAAACATTATAAATTGTGGCCACATTGTCCAAGTGAACAAAACTTTGCAGTGTACCGTTAGCCTCCCAAATGTAACCACATAAGTCTCCGCTTAAGTTCTCCACATGATACATCACTGAATAAGCTACTATAACCCATCTACTCATTCTCTCATCACTAATAACTTCTACATCTTATCCACACCACTGCAGTGCACTATCCACACATTACGATGCCAACTGTCCAACAAGGCCAATTACCCCATCCGGACCTCAAAATGCACTATTTGTACACTAGTGCGGGTACTGGCTCTAGAATAGGCCAACGGGACCAACTTCCCCTACTAAGCGACAAAGTTCACTACTTCCACACCAATGCACACCAATTGTACCAATTGGTGCACCAATTGGCTCAACAGCGCACCAACTAGGCACCAACTGCACTGCAGCATGCCAACTGCGCACCAACAACACTGTAGCGTGCCAATTACATCCCAAATAAACTAACCACGTTTCCGCAGCGCGACTCCGCTTACAAATCACAAAAAGATGTAGCACTTCACACACATCTCCAAGTCCATCATCATACTTCATGGGAACTTAGCATTCCATAATCTAACTCTAAATAATCAAGACAATCTCTATAGGTAATTTAGGGTGTCAACTTTACTCTAATATATGCTAATTACCCAAAACATTCATAAACATCATCCTTCTCCATCACTACTTAAAGCACTTAAAAACCTAACATAAATGTGGATCATCCTTCAATTACAAACTCTGAACCAACAATCACCAGCCGTTCCTCTATACCTTACTCATCCTAAGGTTCTACATCACTATCTGCTACCCTTCCTTTACTAATGCCGAGTTACGACTCGCAAACTACAATGTCACCCCTTTATACTCACACATCCTCTCACAAACTTCTTTTCTCGTACCTCAATTCTACTTTGGTTCAAACTATCTCGATCCATCATTAATCTTATTCCGCCGTCATATACACTCCATTAAATCCACAAAACCATCTACTTACTTCCTTAGCACTTTATTTCCAACTGCTCCATGCCAATATAACCTGTCCACGATTTTCCCGAACTACACATCAAGAAAATATAAAAACACAGCAACATATAACACATAAATAAAACAAACGCCACTCACCAAACCACAACCTCTAACTCAATAGGTATTAGCCAAAAGACTCAACAACCTATGCCCCTCTAGCAAAATTACATAACCATGACCCGATGCCATTTCTTACACACCCAACTGACATAGACATTTAACCTTTTCAAAAAAACAAGTTTCATTACCCCTACCATCATATTTTGAAATGACATGACACACACTTTCAGACAACTCATGGTCCACTACCAAAACTATCACATGTTTTAGAAGCAAAGTGCAAGACATCAAACACATCATTAATAAACATGCTCATCCTAACTGCTCCGCTACCAATTCTATCATGGCCCCGCTAAGCGCAACCGGCCAGGTACCTTGCGCACCCACCATGTGCCACAGGGCACCCAAAGGCCCTTTGCCAACTCAGCCAGAAGCTCGCTGCCTCTGCCTCGCGGGTTACTAACCTCATATGCGCAACATTAATGGAAGCGTACCAACAAGTAGTGCAAAGGCAGCAAAGGTAATAAAAAAGAGAGTCAAGACTCATTTATAAACACAACATCACCAATGGTATAAGACTCTTGCTACAATGGGGCACTAACTTGTATTATACAAATACATAACCTCCTTATATAAAAATACACAATAACATAAGTAAAGGGAACCGACTCGGCTATACCCATCGACTTACTTCCCGTACTCTCAAACTCGCACCTGTAAGACAAGGGGAGCCAATGGGGGGGTGAGTATAAACTCAGTAAGAAGAGTGACATACAAGCAATAGCAATGATACCAACACAAGTGGAAAATAGCTTCCAAATGCACTCCCTACATGCCACCGTGATCAGCCCACGGGTAAGCTATTGTGAAGTTGTACTAAGCCTACCTGCATAGTCTGGTAGCCTTGCCAACAATGTTACTCCTTAGCCCACAGCCCCACGTACGAGGCATAACTGATTGGCTACCACAACCACACATGGCGCCTAGCACAACACCACCATCATCTTATATTGACCAAGAAGCCATGTGGTACTACATGGTCCCTCAATCCTCGTCAATAACCATAATCTTATGTAAATGCCATGATGCACATGATATGCATGAAATGCACAGCCCGACCACTGGGCTCGTCTTATAAGCCAAGGCATAACCACAATATTGCACCATAGTTGTTGCCACTGAGCACATTGGGTCATCAACCAACAAATGAGTACCATTAACAATCATAAGCATGCAACCCCACTTACAAACCATTAGGCACATCAAGGCCATTCATTTCTTCACTTTGGAACCCTTGGGCATCTAGGGTTCATACTGACCTGTTACACATATACAAGTACACTTTAAAATATAACACAACCAACCATAACAAGAAACACACAATTGAATTGCACAAATCAACCTTACAGTAACTAGGGTAGAATCTGCCCTGCACTGACAGAAACTTCACCGAGGTTAAACACGCACCTACAGGCAGAACCAGCCTTAGGCATCAACAGCAAAGTTGTAGCCCTGACTCTTAAACACCAAGAACACCCAATTCAAAACTCTCTAACTCCAGATATGGCTCCTACACCAACTCGGATTCCTGCAGCAGGTCTGCTGCGAAACAGTGAAATTTGAGAGTGCATAACTCTCTCATTCAGCTCCAAAATCCATCGAACCGGTGCCCAATTAATGCTATAGAAGTTATCTAACCTTTGGCTTTGGTTTCACTCAATTCCAACAGGTGGTTGTGCCAGAATCCTCATTTTAGTGGCAGGGGTCTGTCTGGCCGAGAGCAGACCCCTAGGCTCACCTCTCCTCCTTTCCCCTCTTTTCTCTCTTTCTCTCTCTCTATCACACCTATCATGATTTTGTTCTGATCATAAAGAGTGAGAGGTGCCTGGTTTCACCCCTCAAGTGATGGTAAGTAGGTGAGTAAGCACCAACTTGCCACACTTGCCAACATGGTGCCACTTGCACCAAGTTGGTGCAACCTCATGCTTGTTTCACTTCCAATTAGTTTGTGGCAACCAACCTGCTAGCTTGCACACCCAAACCACCAACAGCTTATTCCTGAGCCACACGTCTCATTCTGATTGGTCGGTTTTGGCCAATTACGTATTTACCCTCATCGAGCCCAATTGTGCACCGATGGGCACACCATTGCCCCGGTTGTGCACTATTTCACACCAACTCAAGCCAACCGATAACTCCCTTAAACAATTGTGCATCTATTGCACCTATTACACCATATAATCACATTTCCATCATTAATCATCATTTATCGACCATTTAGATAAGTCGAGCACTCGGAACACCAAATTAGGCCAACTGTGCCATCGAATCACTACGAGCCCATTTGAGTGCACTAGGCCAAGCCTATGCTCACCATTACTCTCAATCCGACACCAGCACATATTATCGAGCCTAAGCCCATACTAATGTGCACACCCACACTATTAACATTACCCACTTTCTCCCGAATACTCGATCCAACCTACACGAACGTCTCGGAAGGACAAGCTACACCCGGCTCTCATCATGTAAGTACTTCTCTATACCTTACGGTTACGGTATATATGAAGACTGAACCATGCCAAAGACAACATCAATCTTTGGCTTCTGTATGATAGAGTCCCAAGGTGGGCTCCTTTATCCCGTAGGTTCTGTTGATATGGGAAACCACTACTTGGGTGTCGGACATAATCCGGAGGGTGGTTATTTCAGCCTCGGTTGTGAGCTTGAGTCCTGCGATTAAGGCCTCGTACTCGGCTTGGTTGATGGTCAAGGCGAGTTCAGCCGGAAGGCATAGAGGACTTGTGTTCCTGAGGGGCTTTCGAGGATCACTCTGGTGCCGGCTCCGAGGGTACTTACCGCCCCGTCTGTATGCAGTGTCCAGACCTTTGTAGTTTCCCCTATGGGTACTTCCTGAAACGTACATTTGGCAACAAAGTCGGCTAGCGCCTGGGCCTTGATGGCCGTCCGTGATTTATAAGTGATTCTGAACTCACTGAGTTCTATGCTCCTCCTGATCATTCTCCCGGAACTTTTAGGCTTATGGAGGGTCTGCCGCAATGGGAGGTCCTTGAGTACCTCGACGTGATGTGCCTGAAAGTAAGGCTTCATATGTTAGGCCGATAGGATGACAGTGTACGCAACTTTCTCAATGCGGGGGTACCGTGTATCCACTCCCTTCAGGAGGTGGCTAATGTAATATATGGGTTTTTTGCCTAGATTGGCTATTTCCCACAAGTATGGAGCTTACAGTGGAGTGCGTAATTTCTAGGTAGAGATTTAGAGTATCCGCCTCTTTCGGGCTCTTCAGCATTGGAGGGGAAGTGAGGTACCCTTTGAGCTATTGGAAGGCCTCCTCGCATTTTGAAGAAGGGCAGGCATTTATCCGCTGATCGAGATATGAAGTGCTTGAGGGCGATCACCCTTCTGGCCAGTTTCTGCACCTCTTTGGTGTTTCGCGGTGAGGGCATCTCTAGGATGGCCCTTAGCTTTTTGGGATTGGCTCTTATTTTTTCGTGGCTCACCAGGTACCCCAAAAATTTTGCTTCTTCGATGCCAAAGGAGCATTTGCTGGGTTAAGCTTCATTTGGTACCCTTGCAGGATTGTCAGGACTTCTTCCAGATCCGGGAGGTGCCATTCGAACGTGTGTCTTTTGACGAGCAAATCATCCAAGTAGGCTTCTATGTTTCGCCTGATTTGTCCTGCAAGCAGCCGTTTGATTGTGCGCTGATATGTGGCCCCGTTGTTCTTGAGTCTGAAGGGCATCATTCGGTAGCAGTAGGTTCCCTGGTTCGTGATGAAGGTAGTCTTTTCTTCGTCTGCTGGGTCCATAAGGATCTGATGGTACCCAACATTGGCGTCTAAGGAACTCAGGAACTCAAATCCAGCCACGGCATCGACAAGTTGGTCAATCCTGGCAATAGGTAGCAGTCTTTGGGACAGGCCTTGTTCAGGTCGGTGAACTCCACACATATTCGCCACTTCTCATTGGCTTTCTTTACCAAGACGACGTTTGCAAGCCATTCTAGGTACTGTACCTTTCGGATGTACCCAGCCTGGAGTAGGCGTTGAATCTCCTCGCGTATGGCATCGCTCCTGTCTTTGGCAAATTTTCTCTTCATTTGTGCCACTGGAGGGTGCTTTAGGTCCACATTCAGAGTGTGTTTGGACACATCTGGGGAGAGGCCCGACATGACGGTACCTTCCCATGCGAATTCCTTCTGATGTCGTTCTAGAAGGTCCCACAGCTGCTCAGTTTATTGTGGAGTAAGAAGTGCTCTTTTTCGTGTTACCCACTCGGGGTGTTCAGTGGAGAGTAAGAGTTCGTTGGAGGTACCTTCGGGCTTTTGAACTCCCGGATTGGGTACCCAATCCTCCTATTTCTCCTCCTCAAATGCCCCCATGAAGGTTCCATCAATGTCGATGTTGTTTATCCTTCGGGCAAGGTTTCGATTGCCCTGGACCCTAGCCACTCCTTGGGGCATTGGGAACTTTATGGTGAGGAACTTGGGGTATAGAACTGCCTCGAACTCTACCAGGAAAGTTTGTCCCAAGAGGGAGTTGTACGCGGTACTCGTTTCGCATACCACGAATGTTTGGACGCGGGTAGCAGCTCGGGGTGAGTCCCCCATGGTGGTTAGGAGGTCCACACTTCCCCACGCGTTCAGTTGCTTTCGGCCAGCGCCAAATAGCAAGATGGTTTCCTTTCGTATTTGTTCGTCCCCTATTCCCATTTGTACTAGAACGTTGGGGTGAATGAGGTTGAAGACGCTCCCGGAATCTACTAGGACCTTCTCGATGGTGAACCCTTCGATGGTCATCTCTACCACCATGGCGTTGTCATGGGGCATTTCGATTCCTTTGAGGTCTGTTTTGTCGAAGCAAATCTGCTCAGGGGAAAGCTTTGTTCGTTTGCAAGCAATAAGTACTTCCGCCTTTCTCTTTCGGGACCTTCCTATCTTTCTTCCTTCCAGGAAGTTGATCCTCCCTACGATTTCCCGGAGTGGGTTGGCCTCTTGTGACGGCCTTTCTGGACCCTTGCTTGCTTCCCGAATGAACTCCTTCAGGTGTCCGCCCTGATGAGACGCTCTATTCCCCGTTTTAGCTGAATGCATTCTTCCGTATCGTGACCAAGGTCTCAATGGAAATTGCAGTACCTCGAATGGTCCTTGGCCGCATTGGGTCTCTTGACCTGTTTCGGCCAGTGTATTTTGATGTCCCCTTGGGCGGAGATGGCTGCCAAAATATGTGCTTGAGGTGCCATCAACGGCGGGAGTTGAATGGGATCATCCCGGAAGTCCTTTTTCAACTTCTTGGGATTCTTGTTTCCAGCATCATTTGTTTCCTTTCGTTTAGGTACCTGAGGGTACCCTCGACTTTGTGAGCCCAGAACACATCGTCTTATCGTATGTATTTGGCAGCTCTTTCGACCAGCTGTGCGATGTTTGCTGGCGGGAGCCTGGAAAGTGAGTTTGCAAAGTCCCGTAGGCGGCACCCTCTTTTGAGGGCCCCTACGACGACCCCATGTTCAGGTCCTCCACTTGCAGAATTTCTTTGTTAAAGCGTGCGATGTAGTCTTGCAGCGTCTCGGCTTTGCTCTACCATATGTTGGAAAGGTAGGCACACTCCCTCCTAAGGGGGATACAGACCTGGAACCTCTCTACCAGCTTCCCTGCTAGATCGGCGTAGGAGGTAACTAAGCCTAAAGGTAGCCCGTTGTACCAGTCTTATCCATCATCACGGAGAGTGGATGCCATCATTCTACAAAACACAACCTCGTCTATGGTTTGCAGCTCCAACATCGTCCGCACGTGGACCACGTGTCTTGTCGGGTCCGTGGTGCCACTGTAGGTGTCAAGCTGCATGATTTTGAACCTCTTAGGAAGCTTCCTATGGACCAGCTCCTGTGTGAGGGCCGAGATGACGGCTTGGTTTCGCAGTACCCTTCGTGGATCCCGACATTCTGAAGTGTTGTGCAGGCTTCCTGTACCAGCACTTTCGTTGTTGGGGTCCTCGTCTTGGGCCAGGTTTGTCGCTGGATAGGCGTTCCCGTCCTCACCGGAGGAGTCCCCTTCTGTGACAGGGTTCTCCCGGCACCTAGGGGTCACTCGATGTTACAACAAGTGCTCTTGACTCTGCTTGAGCTCCATCAAAGTAGAATCCAATTGATCTAATCTTGAACTGAGCTCTAGGAGTTGAGAATTATTGCTAACCTTTTCTTTTCCGTGGCTCGAGGCTGAGGCCAACCGGGGACTGGCATGGATGAACTCTCTAGGAGTCTCCAAAGGGGTTTCCTCCTTGTTGCTAAAGGGGGAGATTTTTCTTTCTCACCTTAGGCTTCTTCTGGCCGTTATGGGGAAAGGTTGTGAAAAGAATTCTCGTGGGGGATGGCGTCTCTTCCACTATGGTCGCCAACTGATGTGATAGGAATTTTATTGATAAGCAAGATTAAGTTCAATTGAGGGTACAATTTGAGTACAATCTTGAAAGTGCTAATACAATCTAATGAGAAAGTAAGGTAAGCTTGTGGGAGTATGATTGGGACAGGTTGGAGAGACCCAAATGCCCTAGTGGGGTGCCTATTTATAGGCCCGTGGTGTCTCAGGAGTGTGTTGAAGAAGCTGTAACCGAACTTGGACAGCAAGGAATTGGGGAGAACCTTGGCTGCCGAGTCCCGGATTTTGGGGCAGAAGTTCGGGACCCTGATTTTGGGGCAGAAAGTCGGGACCCTGATTTTGGGGCAGAAAACTGGGACCCTAATTTCTCGAAGGGTATTGTGCGGCCGTCTGTGAACAGGATCCGCAAGTGGCTGATGAGTAGGGCTCAATTTTTGGGTGATTTGTTAGGCCCTTGAGCTGTCTTCTGGTCCATGGAGTGCATGGATAATATGGGGCCTACTGGTTTGTTGTGTTGGCCCATGATGGCTCTTGTTTGGGTTGGGTATTTTAACCCATATCAGTGAGGTATACCTGTGGAGGAAATATCTCTTTGTTGGTATATTTCTATTGTAAATAAAGAACAATTCTGCAAATTGAATCTTCCTCCATGGCTTTTTACTCCCATCATTTTATTTGAAACACCCAAAAATAGGTGAGAAAAACTCATAACAGAGAGAAACAAACCCACAAGAAGTGGGACTAATCCCACAAAAAGTAAGAGTAAACCAACACTACTAAACAGAATAGAAAAAACTAGTTTAAAGGAGTTTTGGTGAGGGGCTCACCGCCGGCAGCCCCAATCTGTAGATCTGGGATTTTCTCTAAGAGGGAGAGAGAAGAGAGAAAACCCTAACAGACATCTTCTAAAGAAATTATAAGATTATTTACTTCTTCAAAGATTTTCGTTCTTTATGGCTATTTTTTTCTCGATGGTTTTAATTCTCAAAATATTTACTAGATCTTTCCTTTAATTTATAGAGTGCTGCTTTCCTCTATAAAAGTTTTAATTCTTGAAGGATAATATAAATTTTGTCGTATTGCTTCTTCCTTATATATCTAGTTGGTCTTTTTTTTTCTTTCTTTCTGTTATGTAAGTTGTCCATATGTTAAAAGAATATATATATTTGATTACTAATGAATTGATTTTTCATTATTTATAAAATCTAAATGAAAAATTATTATGTAACAAAATAAATTTGTAAAAAATTCCTTAATGATTCTTAAATACAAATCTATAATTTAAAGATTGATGAAACAATTTTTTTAATCTAAATAATAGCTTATTATTAGATAGATCTTTTACATAATTAATCTACTAAAGCACATATTAAATAATTATAATACTTAATTGACTTTAATATTTGACATTAAAATTTTCAATTGGACTCAATTGGATATATCATGTTTCCTTTTTTTTTCCTATACTGAATAATATTTCCGGATCCGTCCCTGCTCGTAGGGGAATGACTGCTACCCCACCCTAACTCTCGCTTCCTTCCGGAGGGAAAAATTACCCCTATTCCGATTCCTCTTCCTTATGGGGGATATGATCCCCAATTCTTTTAAGAATAAAATCCATGGCAATATATATCTACAATCTAAATTTTTACAATTCGAATGCCATAAATCTATAAACAACCGAAATAATGTATGTTTTAAATGTAAAAAAAATATATAAAACTAGCAAGGAAGTGTGAGGACTCGGATTACGGGTTACTTAATCCCCTCACTCTCTCTTTACACCTTCTTCTTAGGGTCAATCCAACATCAATGGAATCACTACCCAAATTTTATTAAGGGCAAAATTTAGGGAAAAACCTTTCATCAACCTCTTAAAGCAACAAGTCATAAAAAACCGGAGATGTTGGATTCGAGAGTTCGTCACAGATGGGAAAGTGTTAGGCACCAATCCGTATTGGGGCGAAATTGTGCAATTAAAGATTAATGTATGCCTTATGAAAACACAACACAACAACGAAAATAAAATGAAAACAAAAAGAAAACGTAAAATAAACACATAATTGAGCTTGAGATTCCACCACAAGAATCCACCTACGTACTTTGGGGACCGGATTCAAAGCTCACGTAGTTCTTACATGGCATCACAACACAATACAACAACAATCTCAGAGCAACGAAAAATCAACAAAACATCAAAACAAAAACACAAAATTTGGCTTGCTTCCCCTTTGCAACTTGAGACTACCTATGTACCTGTGTGATCGGGGTCAATGCCACGTAGTTCTAACATGGCTTCACACAATCATCATAGCATCATCGTCATAGCAGCACATCACAGCAACAATCAAAGATTATAAGGGTTTAGTGTTACGTCATGAAGCCCTCCTCTAGCTCCTATACGTTTACTACTCCTCAACAGAATCTTAGCCCAACTTCAAGTAGGAATTTTATGCAGAAGGAGGCAGAATCAGCATTTACTGTCACAACAAACCTGTAGATCTCTCTCTTAGCTTTCTACAGACACCAAAAATGCAGCAATCCAACACCTACAACTCTTGATATTGCTATTTTACCGAGACTGCTCATAGGGGAACTCTCTTCTCGGGAGTCACCCTTCTTCTCCAATGATTTGCTTCGATTGGCCTCCTTCTGGCCCTTCCCTTGCTCTCCTCTTGCTATTGACTTGTTGCTACTCCTCTCCCTGAGATTTCTCCAGAATATCTGCTCCTCTAATGAATCTTAAGCTTAGAGAACTAGGATTTCTCTAAGCACTCTATGCTTAAGGTGTGTAGAGAATAATTCTAATGTGTATCTCAATTGTGTGTAATGGGGAGGTCTATTTATAGTGCTCTGATGCACATGAAATATGCATAATTTTAGGCATGGTTTTAGATATATTTACTCTCAACTTATCATAACTATATGCCTTGCTTTGCATTATTTTATCATATTCTTTTAAATTCCACCCCTTACTGTATGATTAGTGATTCCAGGTGTATTTCGAAGGATTTTGGAGATTTTATTGGAGAATTCGAAGAAACAGCCTCTGGCAAAGCATGAGCCTGTTTCGAACCATAAAGCCATCATGCCACCACATCAATCACAAGTGGAGCTGAATTCAATTGCAGAGAAGAATGGGAAGAAATTGCACACAGCCTCAGGCACAGGCCCAACACAGGCTCAGCATGTGGAATCTGCAGATGACCAGAAATGCAAAAAATGAATTTAAAACTCAGCCACTTGCAGAGCTTCACCACTTGCAAAACTTTCAACTCTGCAATCATAACCTGGGCGTTTTAGAAGACTTTAGGCATGGGAAAGAGGAGATAATCATCACACCCAAAGAATATTGCAATTAAAGAACTATTATCCTCCCCAAAAGTCATCTAAAATCTGCAGATCTGAAGAATTCAGCCTCGGCACACCACCCATGGTGCCTTATCCCGAGGAACATGATGGGCAACTGAAACCCAACTTGCCGAACACCCATACCTTCCAGCAAGTGGGAGAAGAGAGAAGAAGAGGATCCACGCCTATAAATAAGAAGGAGGAAGAAGAACTGGGCATCGATTAATCCATCGATCCAAAGAAATTGCAGAAGCTAAGGAAAAGAGGCAAAAACCCAGTTTCAAGGGGGCACACAATTGAAATCATATTGCCCCTAGCCTCCAAGTTGTTCCCAAGCCGATGCTTTTCTTTGTTTTTGTTATTTTTGTAATTTTGAGCATGAATTAAACAACCCTTCTTAGGTTGAAGGGGAGAACTTGTCTTTGATTTCATTGTAATAAATTGCTCATCTTATGCTCTAAATCCGTTTTTCTTGTTTTGGTTGTTGCACACTTGATACAGGTTTGAGTTCTGGCCAAACCCTTGCATGATGATAGGTAGATAGGTGAAGGACCGAAAGGAGAAGCCATAGTTACTCGAACAATAACAACCATCCCTTAGTTTCTAGCTTTTGACAGAAGTTAGGAATTAATTGAGGAATTAGCCCCAACACCCATTCTTAATCCCCTTGGTTTGATCGATGCGAAAGCATTAGGATGAGTGAGAATCTTGGGAGGAACCTGTGAGTTAAAACAAATGGGTTCAGTATAGGTTGAGAGCGCCTGTAAGAACTGATCTGTGTAATTAACTTTGTGTTCTCGAGAGGCTCAGCCACAGGCTCAACACTGGCTCAGCCTGTTGCGGCACAGTCAAGAAGAATGACACCACTTTTAATCTGATTCTTGATTGATTATTGAGTAGCCTATTTTTATTCTAGTAGCAGCTTGGTGAAGGACCGAAAGGAGAAGCCAAGTGTGCTAGACCAACAATAATCAGCCTTCACTCCTTAGCCGTTCGAAAGAAGATAGGGAGAGAATGTGGGAAAACATGCCCCAACACCAAACTTCACCTCTAAGTGGACGTCTATTCTAGTGACAGGGGGTATTTGGAAGCTTAGGGAACTATCAATAAGATCGAAAGCCGTTGATAGTACATTAGGTCGGGAGCCCTTCAAGACATCTTATTAAACACAGGCCGTCAAACAGACTCAGCCTGTTGTGAGGTTGTTGAGCAATTTAAAGCATGAAACAGGACATATGAACCCCGGATGCCTAAGACTTCACTAAATCTGATCTTTTCCTACTCCAACTTTGTTATTGCTTTTGTTTTACTGCCCATTTTACATTCAATAACATTCACCTCATATTTAGTTCTTGTTTGTTTAAGCCTAATTTTTCCATTTGAAGGTAATAGGCTCAACTCTGTCCCTGTGGATACGACCTTGATGGTACTACAACAACCGTGTGCACTTGCAGGATCCCCTATCATGCTCAGGGCCTCAGGGATCGTTCTAATAATCTAAATGTCAAGATTGTGTCCCTAAATTTGACGGTTAAGAGTTAAGATTAGGAAAAAAGGAAAAAAATTAAATTCTGGAACATGTCGGGACGACCGCTGCGGGGTGGCGGTAATCTTTGATTTTACTCTATGTTAGAACATTTTTGTGAATGCTATTCTGATCTAAGTGGTCTATGACTGCCGCTGACTTGGCACTGTTCCCGACTTTTCCTTTTTTTGGACTTTTTCTCCTCTAATCCGATTCCTACTTAGTTTTCACGCCCTCTAGAATATTCTCTGACCCAGAAACACTCTAAACTTGTATCCTACTCCAGTACTTTTTCTATTTATCAATTCTACATCAAATTATGCCTCTTTACTAATCAAATTACCATATAAACACAAAATAGGCAAAAGATCAATTTAATTCTAAAAATTCACGAAAATTAGAATTAAAATAAATTGCCAGTAATGTGTTTAGATGGACTGCTACTGCTGGAAGATTCATATTTTAGTAGGCCAGATTTAATATTTATTTTCAACCCAAAATTACATAAATAGTAAAGGGCAAAAACAAATAAAAAGAACTAAACAAATAAAACACCATTATTCTAGTAAATAAAATCACAAACATATTCATGTCAAAAATCAAATCATCTCATCAATCAAAGACACAATCACTTTCATAATCTAAAAATAATAAAATAAATTGTGAGTCAAATTTGGGTGTTCACAAGACCAAAGTTAACTTGAAAATGTTCTTCTTTGAAAATCCACAAAATTAGAAAAATGAGATGGAGAAGTCATACACAAAACACACAAGCACACCATGATAAGTTTTTAGTTTTTAATTTCTAAAATAACTTTAACATATAAATGAGTAAATCAATAAAAGTGTATTTTAATATTGAAATATATACTAGTTGGATAGGAGTAATTTTATATATTTTTTCAATCTCAATATGGATGTTGGAGAAGTAAACACCAACATGATAATTAGTTTTATTTTAAATTTTTTTATTGAAAAATTATTTTATTGAGATGTTTAGTAGAAATTTGATGTTGGAATTATTTAAATATTTATGGGCTTATAATATTAATTACAATTATATTAAAGACTGTCTAATTTTATGGGGCCATTAAGTGATCTATTTTGGGCTCTAGAGACATCTATGGTGTTATGGGTTTTTATGAGTAAAAATCCAATACTAGTAATTAGAGTTTTATGGGAACCCTAATTGACCAAGTATATAAAGGATATAATATAGGGTTGTGGTCCCCAAGATTATTCCTGCATCAGTTTTTTTTTGCCCCATCACAAATCTTGGAAGCTCCCAATCCTCTTAAGTCACTGTTCAAGTTTGTTCATCATGAATTAAGGTAAGCCTCGGTATACCTGATTATTGTTCTTAATTGTCTAATAATTTATCAAGATATTAAAGGCATAAAGTAATTATTCTAACAAGTGGTAGCGGAGCCTCCTTGATTAAATTATTTGATGTCAAGATGAATTAAAGCTTTGTCGCATGAATTGTTTTGTTTCGACAAACCATTGATCAATCAATTGTCGATTTTATTTTACTGGCACAAGATTGATTTCGATTTACTTGCAACATGATGAATTGTCAATTTGGTTTTACTTTGCAGATGACTCGTGGCTTGGATTCAGGATTGTTAATGCCAAATATAGTATTTAATGTGCCCAATTAAATGTCTGCTCGGTTCGGCACAGGTTATATGGTTTCAATTGTTATTCTTTTCTTTTGACATTAATGGGTACCTGTCAAAGGATTCAGATTCAGTGTTATTTTGGCTTGCAATCGTTTTTTGGCAAATAATTTTTGATTGGTTGATATTACTTTTTTTTTGGTTGAAAGTGTTAAGACTTTATTAAGCTGATAAAACAGTTCGGAGAACCCCTTCTCCATTTACGTCAGAGGCAAGCACGTCATTCCCACCATCAGGTGGTCGTACAAAATGCGAAACACCAAGCGGAAACTGGAAAGCAAGATTCGCAAGCCAATCTGCGACCTGATTTGCCTCACGATAGACACGAGACAAAGTAACTGACCATTCACGACCCAGGATCTGCCGAACTACTGCAAACAGCCCTTTAAAGCGGCGATTACTAACACCATTCTCACAGAGATGGTTCACCACCATTGCCGAGTCCACCTCAACGTCAACAGAGCGAAAACCCATCTCCCAAACCTTGAGCAAACCCACATATAAACCCCATAATTCAGCTTGAAGTGGGGAACATTGACCAATATGGAAACAAAATCCAGCAAGCCAAAGGCCATGACTATCCCGCACGACACCACCAGCTGAAGCAGACTGTGCACTCCCCTTAACAGCTCCATCAGTATTCAACTTGACTCTGCCTGGTAAGGGGGCCACCCACCGAACTTGGACCGTGTGAGGACGAAAGGCACTCAAAGAAGTTTCCTTATGTAAAGCATCCATAACCTCCTTTGCGTACAAAATTATTTGAGTACTTGGATTGAAGGGAGCCTCTTCCTCACTATCAAATACAAAGGCATTATGCCAGCCCCATAATTTCCAGCATGTCACCCCAAAGATCACAGGCCAAGGAATAGCCGAAACACTTGTCGTTTGGTGTGACAAATTAACAAGAATCCAATCAGATATAGATGTAAACTAGAGAAAAAGCAAAGGACCATGAGCAACAAAAACATTCCATACATCACGAGCCCAAACACGATCTCGGACCATATGCAATGCAGTCTCTGCCTCAAGAGAGCATAAAGGGCATATATCAGAGGATGCGAAATGACGCTGGACTCGTTTAGCATTTGTAAGAAGAGCATCACGTGCCAAAAGCCAAAGAAACATACCTATTCGATGAGGGCCAGGCCAAGACCATATTAGTCGCCAAAGAGGTGAAGACATAGCATCCTGGGTCGGACATAACAAAGCATAAGCAACACTAGTCTTGAAATTGCCACTGGCCGTATGTTTCCAATAAGGAATATCAGGGCCTCCATCAACTATTGGCACTGGGGTTGATGCAATCTTCAAACAAATACTAGCAGGAAGAAACTGTTGGAATTTGGCCCAATCCCAACCTCCGAAAGAGGACACAAAATTACGAACCGGTTCATGCAAGCTAGCCTCTGGAGGAGAATTAGCAACAAACTGAATAAGTGGCCCAACATCTGCAACCCAGCAGTCAAACCAAAACTCAATATGTGAGCCATCCCCCATACTCCACTCCACTCCTTGTTGGACAACAAGCCACGACCGGACAATACCCCGCCACAAAGCTGAACATCGAGAAGTTCCCAAAGATGGAGGAACCGTCATGGTCTGAGAAAAATACTTGCCACGAAGGACACGAACCCATAAAGCCTCTGGATTAGCAACAAGACCCCACCGCAACTTAGCAAGAAGAGCCTCATTTTGATGAGATAGATATCTTAACCCCAAGCCCCCATATTTCTTGGGGGTACAAAGGGTTTCCCAACTAACTAAGTGACTCTTCTATAGTTCCCTAGTCGACCCCCAAATAAAGGCACAAAACCGTTTCTCAATCTCATTCACTACCCCAGCTGGAAGCCGTACCGTCTGCATAGTAAACATCGGTAGGGCAGACAACACCGACTTCGTGAGAGTGACCCGGCCAGCCAACGAGAGGTGACGACCCTGCCATGTGGTGAGCCTAGCCTTGACTTTCTCCAATGCATATTCATAGGTTGATAACCCCACCCTGCCATGAAGAATAGGCACTCCCAAATATCTGCATAAGTTATTAGTTTCTGAAAAACCAAGACTTTCAACAATCTGATTTGCAATCCTGCGGTCAGTATTAGGGGAGAAAAAAATGCGGGTTTTCCTATGACTAACCTTCAACCCGGAAGCATTGCAAAAAGTAGTAAGACAACCCTGGATAACAGGAATTTGATCTAGAGAAGCCTCTGCAAAGAGAACCATATCATCGGGAAAGAAAAGATGGGAAAGTGGAGGGCAACCCTCTTTAAGAATGAACGGCTTCCAAAAACCACCACTATTTGCTTCTCCTATTAACTGACTCAAGCGTTCAAGACAAAGCACAAAAAGGTATGGGGATAGAGGATCACCCTGTCTAACACCACGAGCAGTAGCAAAGGAAGATGATAAATCCTCATTCCAAAGGATCCTCATTCGAGTACCCCCAATACACCGCATAATACAATCCACCAAGGATTGAGGCAAGCGAGCATCTGAAAGGGTATCCCTAATAAACTGCCAACTAAGCCGATCATAGGCTTTCTCAAGATCAATTTTAATAGCCATTACAGCAGACCCTCTCCGCTTGATCCGATAGAGTGAACAGCTTCTTGCACCACGACAATATTATCCGTAATGTGTCTTCCCGGAATAAAGCTAGACTGTGTTGGGGCAACCAGAGATGTGAGAATTGGTTTCAGCCGGTTAACAATAACTTTGGTTAGAGTTTTATACAGAACTGAGCATAACCGAATAGGTCGAAACTGTGATATGAATTCAGGAGTGTCAACTTTTGGGAGTAGAACTAAATGAGTGTCATTAAGGGAGGAACTCCAAGCCTGCCCCGAAAGGGCCTGCTGGACAAAAAAACAAATAGCCACTACCTCCCATTGAGAATGGTAAAAAGAAGCATGAAAACCGTCAGGTCCAGGGGCTTTATGGGGGCCAATATCAAAAATTGCAGCCTTAATCTCCATATCCGAAACTTCTATTGACAATCCAGCGAGCAAATCCGATGCAATCAATGGGAATAACCCCGAGATAGGGAAAGCTGGGCGGTGAGTAACCTCCTGAAATAAAGCACAAAAGAAATTAACAGCCATTAATTTAAGTGCACTATCCTCAGAGACCCAAACCCCCTGATCATCCTTAAGAGCAGTAATTTTATTCCTCCACCGCCTAGCAATTGTGCAAGCATGATAAAATGTCTTATTTCGATCACCCTGTGATATCCACTGCCCTCTAGATTTCTGAAACCACAAGATCTCTTCCTGGATAAGCACCGTATTCAACTCCTGCCGTAACTGAAGTTCAAGAGCAGAATGGTAGGATGAAAAATTCTGAGCTAAAAGTTTCTAGATACCAGCAATCAGGGCCAGAAGAATTCATTTCTTGTGAAAAATACTGCCAAACACCGAGGAGTTCCAATGCTGGAGCTTCTCTGCAAGATCGTTACAGGCCACATCGGCCGGACAAGTGACCTGCCAATGTGATTTAATAAACACCGAGAAGCTCTCGTGAATGAGCCAGGAAGGCTAAAATTTAAAAGGCCGTGGAGATGATGCGCCCAAACTACTAGGACCAGAAAAATCTATCAATAGGGGATGATGATCAGAGTACATTAAGGGAAGATGATTTACTGTGGCATTGGGAAAACAAGACAACCAATCCTGATTACACAATGCACGATCCAACCTCACCCAAGAAAAAGCACGCCTCCAGATAAAAGCAGGACCTGAAAAACCTAAATCCAACAATGAACAAGCCTCCATACAAGCTGAAAAAAGACGACACCCTCGCCGAGGCGAAAGCCCCCGAGCCTCTGAGGAATTAAGAATGGTATTAAAGTCCCCACAAAGAAGCCATGGGCCTAATAGATCTTCCACCAAAGCTTCAAGATTCGCCCAGAGATGACGTCGAAGAGCAGCACACGGGCTACCATATACTGCAGTAAGGAAAAAACTATGTACACCATACTGAAGGCACAAGTGTATATATTGTAAATGATTATAGAGTACTTCCACTGTAACCCCAACACCAGTCCATAGAACCCAAATACCTCCCGAATACCCTAAAGCCTCAACTCGGTGTGAACGAGAAATCCCAACCGTCTGATGACTCTAGAGGCACGACGGCCACTGATTCGGGGCTCAACCAGAATCAACAAAGAAGGAAGATGGACACGGACATATTCCTTTAAAGATACCCGAAAATCAAGAGATCCTACACCTCGGCAGTTCCAACAAAATATTTTAAAATTAATCATAAAAAATAAATGTAGGAAAGGAGGAAACAGGACCTTAAAGCAAAGCTGGAGTGCCTGCTGCATGACTTCCTTAAGCCTCATCTGAGACATTAGAAACAATAGGCAATACACCATCTGCACTCTTACTGGGAGCAATCACCGAAATAGGCCTGGTGATAGGTTTCTTTAGATTAAAAAACACACCTCCCCCTGACCACGAACTTGTTTATGGACAACCGAATTTAAATCCGAAGGACGAGTGCATTCTTCACTACTCTGGTCATGAGACAAAGACAGTGAAGAGTGTGAAGGAGGGACAATTGAGGTAGAGTGTGATTTCTGTAAAACCTTTTCTATGGAAGGAGGCGTAGTGGGATGAGACGAAGAAGGAAGAATAACAGCAGAATGAGACAGAGTAGGTTCATTGACCTTGGCAGGGGTGGACTGTGGTGCCGAGACAGGAATAGTATCTGATGGACCCCCAGGACCAGAAACCTTAAGGGCTGTAACAGCCTCACTGTGCTCACTACTTTGGGCCCTCTTATCTTTCTTCTTATTGGACTTTTGGGTCTTAGTGGAACCAAGCTTGAGAGCAGGTGCAACCTGGGCAAGTGCGGGATAATCCGGTCCAGTGAAAGATGGCGGAGAGTGCAAATTCTCAGTAACCATCACCCCTTTTCCTTTTGCAGAAGTCACCACATCAGTCCTTGGTTGATCCTCTGAAATATCATTTGATAAAACATTAAACCGAGACCCCGAAGCTTGCGCTTTAGCAGGGGCCGGACTTGCTACAGTAGAATCTTTCCAGACCCTTCTTCTCACTGGTCTAGCCGCATTCATCCATTCCCTAATCGTGGAATTACCCTGAACCGCCTCAGCCGATCGGGAAGGTACAACTGAATTACTAGAAAAACCGGGGGGAGACGAACCTGAAGGAGGACTCGCAAAGGCAGCAGAAGAAGGATTTGCCAAAGGACAGGCAATAACGGGATGTCCAACACACCCATAGGACAAACACACTTTGGGAAGCCCCTCATAGGAGACATTATATAAACATTTTTCGAACAAAACCTTCCCCTTAAGAGGCTTGGTCAAATCAACGTCAACAGCAACCTTAGCATACTGTCCTCTTTCAGCATTATGAGTTTTAATATCGATCTTGATAGTACGCCCGACCAAACTGCCCAAAGCTCCTAGAATTCTGGGGTGATACCACGATGGTGCTAAGTCCGCAAACTGCACCCAGACAACTGCTTGAGAAAGCCGATCCTCAGAGACCCTAAATGTAGGAGACCAGGGTTGAACAGCTAAGGCATTCCCCAAAATCTGCCATGGACCATCACAAAGGGCATGGACACAATCTGCAGCGCATTCAAAATGAACTAAATAATAGTTATTGACAAGATCAATCACCCGAAATTTACCTTGAGGCTTCCACAGAGTTTGCAGGCGTGAGCAGAGAGCTTTTTTTGCCGCCTATTTTTTCGAAAATCTCTCTGCGACTCTCTAGGGTTTCCCAACGTCGGCGCCGGACTCATGAGTCAAGCAACCGAGCAAATCACCGCCTGACACTGGGCAGTACACTCAACCTGACTCCCCAGTGACCACAAGTCCTCTTCGCAAAAAGACTAAGGCTAATGGAGATGAGGAGCATTTGCAAGTGGAAGAAGTTCTCTTGGATGCACCGCATATTGAGAGTCATGTTGTCCAGGATGAAGAACTCCCTGATGTTGTCCCTGATACTTGTTCTAAGCCGGAAACAGAGTCTCTGCCCTCTGTTCGGAGTTTTAGGGATGTTGTTGCTTCATCGGAGGACGAGTGGGATTTGGACGAAGATGTGGATTACGAAGAGGGAGATATAGTCTTTATTGACAACGAGATTGGTAAGGGAATTGAGTTATCCGAGACTTTCAAAACTCGGCTAGCGAAACAGTGGTTGATATTACTTTTTTACTACATGAAATCGGTGGATATGGCATGTGTTGAATATTAAATTATTGTTCTGCGTGATTTCTTTTGGATTCAACGCAATTTAATTCACAACTTCCACATTATATTCCTTATTTTGTGTAGTATTGATTTTGTAAATCACTATGCGCTAAAGCATGCGGGGAATTTTGAGACGTGTTGCATCAGGTTAAGATCGCAATAGGTGTTAGTGATTTTTGCAACATATTTCACTTCGGTCCCTACAGTTTTGTTTCTGTCATTCCAGTCCATATGTGACAGATTTATAGTTTAATCCTTACGTGCAGATTATTTTATAATTCACCCATAAGGACTAAAATTAAGGAATATTTTATTCCTTGCAGAACATATGTTTGAAATTAAATTCAATATTCAGTATTATATTATTTTGGGATGTCGAGTATTTTAGTAGATTAGTTGAAGCAACATGTTATCAAAGTAACCTCTCTTGCGTAGATTAATCTATTTTAAAATATGAGATGTTTGTATGTGAAATTTATGCGAATAGTATATCAGCCCAAAGGAAGAATATTATTTGGCCAAATTTCACATACACTTGTAGTAATAAATATGTGACAATTATCAGGCATGCCATGTGGGTGATAAGTCGGTCCAAAAAAAGGCTTATTATTTGACAGGCTTAATTGTAAATATTTGATCACTACACTGAGAGTACCACTTGCAAATTGATATTTTCTATCCAAAGACTAAAATATCATTGTTGTGCTAGGTTTCTTGTTGGGGCCCACTACACAAATTGAATTTAATTACTATGTTTTGCTTATGGTTTAAGGAATTGTGAGCTTAATGTGCTTAATTCTCTATTAAGTTACAACTTTTGCTTGTATGGTGTGTGTAAGTATCAAATTCATGTGATACTGAGCAACACAATTATTGAGATCTGGATGAGAACATTATGATTGTTCTCAATTGCATAAGATCAGGGCTTTGCACAATAGAAAGAATGGCTTATTCCTCATACAGATAAAAAATTTTCCACAAGGTCAAACGGGATTTTTGAAGGTGAGAATGCTATAATCGCTCGAGTCTAATGATCATAAGACATACAATTCCAGAAACCTTCAGGGGACAGTATGTCCATTGAGGATAATGTTTAAAAGTTTCTTGAGAAACTTTAAAAGCACTTTGCCAGGAGCATAAAGGTTGAAACAAATTTATTAATATCAAAATTTATTTTAAAAGGCATAAAGGATAGGGAATATAAGGGAGTACATCATTGAGATGTCTCATTTTTCTCTTACCCTAAAGGCAATAAAGTTAGAGCCTAAAGTTTTGCTTATATTTGATATTTATATATCTTCTTGCACTCTATGATGAATCTAAAGTGAGTTAAATACTCGTAAGGAATCAAGATTTCTTGATAAGATTATTATGTACAAGGAGATTATATATTTAAAAGGAGCAACTAGAAAATGCTTAATTGGCAAATTTCTCTAAGGACTACAAAAGAAAAAGAGGAAATAAAGCTGCAATTGGGATACCACAAAGGAAAGTACAAAAGTAACAAACTTTGGTATTTACTTGTTATTTTTGCAAGAAGGGTGGAAATTATAAAATATCCCAACTAAGGCCATTGGGCATGTTGAGAAAGGTATTTAGTTTGTCTTGAAGTTAATTTGACTTATGTACCAAGACACATTTTATGGATAGATTTTAGTTTTACTATTTAGATAAGTGTATCCATGCAAGATTTGCTGATGTGTCAAAAGCCAAATGATGTTGAAAGATACATTTTTATGGGGCAATGGCATGCAAATCAATTTTCATTGAAGCTCTAAGGCTTTCTAGGTTGTTAATGAGAACTAAATTGTATTTGAATTTGAAAGAGACCTTTTTTGTTACCGTCTTTGATACAAATTTTAGTTTATTTCTATTATGGACAAATTAGGTTATTCTTGTGCATGTAGAAATAATGAATTTGGTATTTTAGAAGGAATTTGGTTTATTTATTTTTTTGGACAAATCTAGTTATTCTTGTCTATTTAGAAATAATAAAGTTGGTCTTTTAGAAATTCAAATTTTATTGATACTAGTTCTCAATTTGTAAATGACAACCTATATTTAAAGCTTCATATATTAAAATCTTGTATGATAAGGCATGGTACAAAACAGAAATTGACTAATATGGAATACAGTTATTATATTTATTATTGGTGGCCACAATGATAGATATAATAAATAAGGTGGAAAATCTTTAAATCCTTTCTCTTAATTCTTAGAGGTATATGGTTTCCAGTACACAATGTTGTGTAAAATTAAACATGAATGATATTGCTGAAAGATGCAATAAAATGCTTAAGGACATGGTAAGATGTATGATTGATTATTATATTTTACCAATATTGCTCTAAGAAGAAGCACTAAAGAAGCAGCTTGTATCCTCAGTAAGGTTAAAGTCAAAGTAATAGCTAATACTCCTCATGAAACATGGCCAAGATAGAAGCCTAATATTAGGAATCTATTCATTTGGAGTGATCCAACTAAAGGTAGGCCATTTAGGCCAACATAAAGAATTTGGATCTAAAAATAGGTAACTACTACTTTCTTAAGTAACTTTGAGTAATTATGGGGTTTCAAGTTCTTTGTCCCACAATCCAGTTATTTTGTGACAGGAATTCAGATTTCTTGAGGAAATTGAGTTTGGAGGGGAAGATAAGATGGAAAACATTGTCTTTGAGGAGGAATTTATTTCTCATCTTATGGTTTTTATAGACAATGATTAGGTTTCCATCACTGATGTTATTCATGATAACATTGTAGGAGTTTTTTTCTTAAATTCAGAAATCATTCATATGGTTCAAACTCAACAACCTCAAGAACAAGTACCGCTAAAGAAATCCACTTGAGAAAGGAGAAGTGCAAATTTGGATGAATATATTGTTTTTTTCCTAAGAACATAAGGATAATGTACGATTGATAGAAGATGATTTTATCAGCTTCCATCAAGCCATAAAGAGTTCTTATCCTCAAAAGTAGAATGATGCCATGAAAGATGAGATTAAGTCTATAAAAGATAAAGATATTTAGGATCTTGATGAATTGCTTGAAGGTGGGAAACCGATTGGTTACGAATAATTATTTGACACCAAAAGGATTTAAAGGGCAATTTTGAAAGATATAAGGCTCGTCTTGTCATAAAGGACTATATTCAAAAGAGTGGCATTGGTTCTAAGGGGTCTTTCTCTCTGGTTTCAAGGAAAGATTCTTTCAAGATAATAATGGCACTTGTGGCTCATTTTATCGTTGAGCATTAGATGGATATAAAAATTGTGTTTCTCAATTGTGATATTGAAGAGACAATTTATATGGTGCAACCATAGAAATTATGTTGGTAGACTCAAAGATCCATCAATAAGCTTAAACAAGCTTCATGTCATTGATATTACTATTTTTGTCTAATAATGATCTCATTCGATTTTAAGATAGACATAGGCGAAAATTTTGTATACCATAAGTTCAGTGGGAGTAAAGCTAGTTTCCTGGTTTATTATGTCAACGACATATCATTTGCTAATAGTGAGACATGCATAAAGTACTAACCAAGAAGTTTCTAATACTTTTAGAAACAAAAGATCTTAGTGTCGCCTCTTTTGTCTTAGGAATTCAGATACATTGAGATTATTCTTAAGGTATTCTTGAATTGTCACAAAAGAGTTATCTCGTTAAGGTTCTTACCAAATTCGGAATAAATGAGTATAAACCAGGAAATACTCCTATTTTTAAAGGAGACAGGTTTAGTCTCAATTAATGCCCCGAGTATAAGATGCACAATTTATTGTGCATCTACAGTTAAAGGTCTTATGTATACTCAAGTTTGTATGCATTTGGATACAACATACATTCTTGGTATATTATATAGACAAAATATCTCAATAACCCTAGAATGGATCATTAAAGAGCAGCAAAAGGGTTATATGGTATTTTTAAAGAGTAAAGTGTATATGCTCACATATATGAAATTAGAATCTGTGGCGATCATTGGGTATTCTGATTCTAATTTTGTTGGATGCCATTAAGCTAATAGATCCATATTTGGGCTATATTTGTTTACTAGCTGATGAAGCTATTTATGAAAGAGTGTTAAGTAGACATTCGATGCTTCTTCCAGTATGGCAGCTGAGTTTATAGCCTGTTTTGAGGCATCCTAGTGTGGAATATGGCTATAGAATTGTCATCAGACTGCAAATTATGGATGGTATTGGTAAGCCATTAAGGATGTTGTGCGACAATTAATAAGTCATTGTGTATTCCATCAATAACAGCAACTTACTAAATTTTTGTTGTTAAATAAAGAGTTCAGAGAGAACAAGTGCATATAGAACATATTGGGACAAACTCCATTGTTGTGGATCCGCTCATTAAAGAGATTACCAATTAAGGTTTTTCATGAGCATACTGCTCATATGAGCTTTAGATTCATCATTGTTTGACGAAATACAGTTTCAGTGGGAGTTTGTATTTTGTTGTTCTTATTTCCAAACACATTTAGTATTTTTGCAAAATAAAGCACATTTGGTTTATTTATTCTCTGAACATGTTATTATGGTTTGATCTCATAAGGGTTTGAGGACCAGTTGGAGAAAGACATGTATGATCACATTACATGTAATTTCCATGCTACACATCCATACTTGATCTATGTCATTGAATATGTTAGTTTGGTGACCATTGATGGGTCCAGTTACGAATAAATGTAACGAAGGCCGCTTTGATCCCATGTTAACGTAGTTGATGGACCAGATTGTTTAAGGAGATGTTTCAAGAAAGACAGTCATTTTTGTGCACAGTCTAGAATATAATTGTCTCAAGAGTAATAAAGCCTAAGTGGGAGATTGTTGGAATTATTTAAATATTTATGGGCTTATATTATTAATTACAATTATATTAAAGACTGTCTAATTTTATGGGGCTATTAAGTAATCTATTTTGGGCTCTAGAGACATCTATAGTGGTATGGGTTTTTATGTGTAGAAACCCAATACTAGTAATTAGAGTTTTATGAGAACCCTAATTGACCTAGTATATAAATGATATAATATAAGGTTGTGGTTCCCAAGAATATTCATGCGTCAGTTTTCTCTACCCCATCAAAGAAAAACACACTAAGCGTTGGAACCAAATCTTGGAAGTTCCCAATCCTCTCAAGTCACTATTCAAGTTTGTTCATCATGAATTAAGGTACGCCTTGGAATACCTGATTATTGTTCTTGATTGTCTAATAATTAATTAAGATATTAGAGGCATAAAGTAATTATTCTAACATTTGATAGCTATTTATTAAAGTTTTGGTTGGGAAAAAACCTAAAACAACTGTACTTAGATTTTAAAAATCTAAAACATCTCAAATTTATAATTTGACAATAGTACACTAAATTGTATAATTTCTACCGTTTATAACTTCTTTTGCTAAGGTAGGTTCGCTATGTATTTCTACCGAAAACACTAGACCAATTTACATTCTACTATATGTTTTCCCATTTTATCTTCCGAAAAAAATTGCTTGCCTTAATCTTCATTTTGGAGCTACGAGAAGATATCCAATCGATCAAATCCACGAACCATGAAGATGACATTGAGTTTTGTTTTAGGTGAGGGCATAACTGAAGGTATGACAAATCCAATGACTCATAGAATATTAGATGTGATATGTCCAGCCCAATTTTCGGTTCCAAATAATGCAAGACTTACCTAACGAAGCTCATAAAGAGGAGGTCAAATCCACTGAGCAGTCCAACCCACTAAATAGAAGGACCCAGAAGCTGTAGTGCATGACAACTGGCTAGCAACTCCCTCTCAGCCGTTAGATCAAGATGGCGCAGAGGAACCATGACCGTTCGATCTAGGTCACCTCAGCTGCCTATAAGTACCAAAAGAAAGAGAAAGAAAAGGGGACGAAAAAACAAGGGGCTCAAGATTCCTTCCAGCCACCTTAAACTAGGGGAACCCTAGAAAAACCATTTTTCTCTATTGTATACTCCATCTCTATGGTAATACCCTAAGGATTATCCAATAAAATCTTATCTTTCTAATCTAGCTTGATGCTTTATTGTTCGATTCCAATCCTTATTTTTTCCCAGAAATATTATTCACCTCTGTAATTAGACCTTGAGAGATAAATAAAGCTTTGACTTTTCAACGCCGATTCTTTCGCTTTGGTTTTCTTGCTTTGAATTTTCTTCGGTAATATCATTAGCGCCGTCTGTGGGAATCTAAAGAAAAGCTATGCTAAAAAATCCCCAAAAAATTAAGTGAAAATTCCACCTTTCATGTCTTTCAATTCTTGAACAAGAAAACTACCAATTCTACCTTTGAGAGTTCTGGAACTACCGAGATCCGAGCCACGTCCGGTTAGATCTAATAAGATCTTAGTTAGATCTAACATGGAGAGGAAGAGAACGATGAATCAAGACCAGATCCAGTCGTTAGCAGCCAACCAGGGGTTGGAGAGCGTGGAAAAAGAGTTGAATCCAGCTACAACCAACATGCTAAGCTACCTTTAGTGTCCGGAGAAGACGAGGGGCTAGATCCGCCTCAAATTAGCCTAGAATTGGCTAGATCCGTGCCCGATTTGGTCAGATCCGGGCTAGATCTACATAAATCTGGTTAGATCCGAACAAAAACAACCCAGATCTGGCGAGATCTAAGGAGTCCTATGCCTCCACCGAAAGAGAAGTTGTTGTCCATGCCCGATCCACCGTTGCTAGCCGTCAGAGGTGCAACACCACTTCTCTGCGGAGGTGAAGAGAACCTTCAGCTTCAACGCATCTGATGGATGCTGCAAAGAGGCTAACCGTGAAAAGAATCAGAAAAGGGGATGGCAGGTAGATCTAACCAGAAGATGTCTGAACCCTCACCGTTCATGCGAATCCATCATACACTAGTGGCTTATGGGCTAAAATCTATCCTTTTTATTTTGTGTTAATTTACACACAATTTTTATATCTTTATAGTGATATTGGCATGAGTGATGTGTTGCTGAATGTATATTTATTCATCCTAATTAAATGTTTTTTTTTTATGGAGGAATACCAATAAGCTGTTAGAACGCTGATGGAACCCTCCTCGAGGAGCAGCCAAGACTTTATAGGAGTGCCATGCTCCAAAAAAAGTCTCCAAAAGGCGTCTAGAGGAGGCGAAACACCGAGAAGGAACACCCCAGCTTGGTGCTGAGATGCTAGAAAGAAGCTGGCAAGAACCCGAGCTGGAGGAAACCTAAGCAGAAGCAACAAAAAATATTAAAGGGGGTGCAAAAAGCACACCCAAATGAGAACATGAAAGGGGTGCATAAAGCACACCTAGAAGGTGGAGTTCAGGCGAAAGGAGACGCCTTGAAGGACTACAACTACTCTCTGAGAATACTCAGAAACAAAGGACCCAACTTCAGTAGATCTCAGGCGAAAGGAGACGCCTTGAAGGACTACGAGTACTCCCTAAGGGTACCTAAAAAGAAAGTACCCAATTTGAGTAGATTTCAGACGAAAGGAGACGCCTTGAAGGACTACGAGTACTCCCTAAGGGTACCTAAAAAGAAAGTACCCAATTTGAGTAGATCTCAGGCGAAAGGAGACGCCTTGAAGGACTACGAGTACCCCCTGAGGGTACCTAGAAAGAAAGTACCCAACTTGAGTAGATCTCAGGCGAAAGAAGACGCCTTGAAGGACTATAAGTACCCCCTGAGGGTACCTAGAAAGAAAGTACCCAACTTGAGTAGATCTCAGGCGAAAGAAGACGCCTTGACGGACTACAAGTACTCCCCGAGGGTACCCACAAAGAAAAGACTACACTTGAGTAGATCACAGGCGAAAAGGGACGCCTTGAAGACCTACAAGTACTCCCGGAGGGTACCTAGAAGGAAAGGACCCAACTTAAGGGACAAAAGGATGTGGATCCAAAGTTTGAAGGAGCCTAGGAAGGAAAGGGGTTCTAAGGGATTCAAAAGGGTACATAAAGCATACCTAGAAGGTGGACCTCAGGCAAAACGAGGCTTCTTGAAGGTCTACAAGTACTCCCAGAGGGTATCCAGAGTGAAAGGAGTTGCCTTGAAGGCTAAAGGGGTACAGAATGTACGCCTAGGAGAGAGATCCATAAAGAAAGGTGCCATCTTAAAGAAGAAAGGCGTCATCTTGAAAATGAAAGGGATACTAAATGTATACCCTGAAGGGTTCGGCCAGAAAGGCCATACCTTAGAGAGATTTATGGAGAAAGGAGCTGCCTTGAGGGACGGTGTATTGAACCCACACCTACTAAGGGAGCCGAGGGAGAAAGGACTCACCTTGATGGGTCGGGGGCATGGATATGGAATTGGAGGGAGCCTGGAGAGAGAAGGGCCATCGAGGAGTCCAAAAAAGAGAGGTGATGGAGAAAGAGAGGCGCAGAGGTCCCTTGCAGGAACGCTCAGGTTCGAACCAACTGTGGCGAAAAGAAGAAAAAGGCGAATACTTTGAAGGGAAGGACAACCGACACGAAGAGAGGAAATGGGATGAGCCTAAGCAAATTCATCTTGTCCCATTAAATATATCGCGAGGCCAGATCCTTATCAAAATGTCAAAGGAACACTAGAGGAAAATGGGGTGGCCGAGGCCCACGATGAACCCTTAGAGACCTGACAGTGGAGAAACCTACTGTTGGTTCCATAGAGGTCATGGCCATGATACAGGGGACTGTAACAACCTGAAGAGAGAAATCGGGAGGTCAATTTGAGAAGTCACCTGGAGGATTTTGTAGCAGAGAGTGCCCGACAGGAAGGAGGGACTCAAAGGCAAGTAGAAGGGTCTCAAGGAGGCCCATGAGGCATCATAAATATGTCCAAAGAGAATCGTCTTGGTCAAAGGAGATCAGAACCTGGCACGACAATTGAATGCTTTGGGCCTAACAGAGGGCAGTAAAGAAACGAAAAGGGAAAAAACATTAACGAAGGGGGAGCCCTACGAACAAAAAGAAGACGGAGAAGGAAGAGAACCTAAGGGTATGAAGGGAATCTCGATTCAAAAAGGCGAGCCCGAAAAGGGTACTTGGTGTGAAACCTTTATGAACCCCGAGGAAATGATAATGCGAAAGTGCTATTAGACACCTGTAAAGCAGAGTTCGCCCAGAGTACAGAGGGCTTGCCAAGAAGCTCAACAGTTGTGGCTTGCCATAAATTGAATGGTAGAGCTTTCCTAGAGATGCAGTCGATCAAAAAAGTGGAGGTGCAAGAGTTGACAAGGAGAGTAACTGCACTTAGGAGATTTATCTCAAAAGTAGCAGAAAGAGATCCTTGAGACTTTGAGGAAGGCTAGGAGTGAATGGAGGAATGTAAAGTGACGTTTGGAGCATTGAAAGGGTGTATGACTCAAACACCCACCCTCGCCAGCCCAAAGGAAGGAGAGAGTGTCGAAGTGAGAAAATATGAGACCGATTTCATGCCAAGAACTGCCATCAAACTTCAAGTGCTGACGGATTTCTTGGCTGAAGGGGCAGGAGGGTTCAACAATCACTAGGAGAGATCAAGAACCCTCAGAGTGAAAGAATATGTTCTGAAGAGGGTAAAGGCTATCTCACAAGCACCCAAGATGAAAAAGTTGAATTTCAAGAAAAAAATATTAAAGGGGTGCAGAAGGCACACCTAGAGGAGATGCTGAAATACAACAGGTGAGACCCTGAGGAGATAGGACCATTGAGAATGACCCTCAGTAAGGTCTTCCTCCAAGAAGAGAATATTAAAGGGGTGCGAAGGCACGCCCAGAGGAGATGCTGAAATATAGCAGGTGAGACCCTGAGGAGATGGGACCATTGAGATTCACCCTCGGTAAGGTCTTCCTCCATAAATAAAATATAAAAGGGTGTAGAAAGCACACCCAAAAGAAATGCTGAAAGGAGAACTGTGCAAAAGCCAATGTAAAAAGGAATTGAGGCTAAAGCCAGAAGTGCTTTTGTAAAGGCAATGGAGAAATATTTGAAGTATCAACGAAAGGACTTTGTTTCCTCCAATTATTATTTTGCATTCATGACATCTGCATTTCTCCTCATTACATATCATGCATATAGGAATCTTAGAGGAGTCTTGCATAAACAAAAGCCCGGCAAGGTTGATAAACCGACACTGAAAGGTCCGTGAGGTGGCCTAAAGATTAAAATTGACCCATGAGGTGGTCGAGACTAATGGTCTATAAAACTTCAAGTTCTCCAAAGGAGAGAGCAAGGCGAGGGCCAACTAAAGGAACCCTGAGCGATCGGGCCGCTTAAAGGGAATCCTCTCAAAAAGACCCATGGGGTGGTCAAGGCCAAAGTCTCATTGAAAAGGTCCAACTAAAAATAAGAGGCCTATGAAATCTGAAACATAAAGCCTGAAAGGGAGGCTCTCCATTAGACAAGAAAACAAGTGCAAGATAAGAAAAGGAACACTACAACTAGATGCGGAGACACTGCAGAGAAGCTGAAAGGAACCTGAGATGGCAGAAGCCTGAGTGAAAGCAAGAAATAAATATAAAGGGGTGCAGAAAGCACACCCAAGAGAAATGCTGAAATAGAATCTGTGCAGAAGCGACAGACGGAACTCTCATAGAAGTGGACCAAAAGAGACCCTGAGGAGATGGGACCACTGAGATTCACACTCAGTAAGGTCTTCCTCCAAGAAGAAAATATTAAAGGGTGCTGAAGGCACGCCCAGAAGCGATGCTGGAATACAGCAGACCAGACCCTGAGAAGATGAGACCACTGAGGTTCACCCTCAGTAAGGTTTTCCTCTAAGAAGAGAATATTAAAGGGGTGCAAAAAGCATACCCATGAGAGAACATAAAGGTGTGCAAAAAGACACCCAAACGATAAAATGAAAGGGGTGCCGAACGCAAACCCAGAAGAGACGCTGGAACGAAGCCAACAGGAACCTGTGCATAAGCTGTAGGAACCCTCATTAGATCAATAGGGTCTGAGAAACCCTGAAGAATAAAGGCCATGAGCTAATGCTCAAGCCTAAAATACAAGGAGACGGGACCCCGAGATTCACCCTCAATAAGGTCTTCCTCCAAGAAAAAAAAATAAAACGGTGCATAAAGCACACTTAGAAGAAAACATAAAGGGGTGCAAAAAGCACACCTATATGAGAACACTAAATGGGTGCAAAACATACATCCAAAAGAGATGTTGGAGTGGAACAGGCAAGACCCTAAGGAGAAGGGACCACTGAGATTCACCCTCAGCAAGGTTTTCCTCCAAGAAGAATGTATAAAGGGGTGCAGAAAGCACACCCAGATAGAACATAAAGGAGTGCAGAAAGCACACCCAGAAGTAAACATAGAGGGATGCAAAACGCATACCCAAAAGAGATGACCGATTGAAGCCGAACAAGCAGAGTCCCGATCCCTAAGGGATCAGTGGTGCGACAACACTCCCTCGGTTATTTGCTAGTAGGAAGGCAAACGCAAAAAGGAACCTCAAAGAAACCTCCACAAAGGCATGAATAACTGCCAATACGAATAAATCGATCAAGAGCGAGTTACCTACTTGGGAAAAGTGAAAGGATGAAACTTGAGGTCGAGACGCCATAAGATGCATACAGCCCCTTAGGAGCCACAAAAAGCTAAGGCTCTAAATAGCTTCATAAATCACAAAGGCCTAAAGAGTGCCAACGAGAAAAAGCCTAAGGAGTGTCGCGGAAAAGGTCCAAGGGTGCCGAAGCACAAATTGGTAATCTTGATCTCAAGTGAATCTGTAAGCTTACCTAAGGAAAGCTTCCTTGAATACTTAAAGAACCCTAAGAGAAGGATGCAAAGGGACTGTGAGAGTTCCAGAGTTCCGAGATCCAGTTCAACTGAGAGGGGAGTTACCACCATATAAGGGTATAATACTGTCACCTAGGCGTGAATTTCACTACCACTTAAATTTTCCACCATGAACGGTATGGAGAGTCGCCTACTAGAAGGCATAAAGGTAGATGAACCCTGAATAATGCCTGGAACCAACTGAAGACATGGAGAAGGCATGGCCCTTGGAGGGAATGGAAACCAGAAGGTAGAAAGAGAGATGGACCCTGAATAATGCCTGGAACAAACTGAAGACATGCAGAAGGCATGGTCTTTGGAGAGAATGGGAACTAGAATGCAGAAAGGGAGATGAACCCTGAATAATGCCTAGAACCAACTAAAGACATGCAGAAGGCATGGTCCCTTGAGTGGACGGAAACCCGAAGGCAAACAATAGGCTGAACCCTAAATGATGCCTTGAAGGCAGACGGAGAGTTGAACCCTGTTGAGAAGCAACCACAACCAAAATGAAGAAGTGTGGAACGCACGCTGCACTCTTTTTTCTTTCATCAAGTTTTTATCCCACAGGTTTTTTCTTGATAAGGTTTTTAATGAGGCAGTACTCTCAAAAGCGTGTTCCACTAACTCGATGACGTCTACGTCATTGACGCAAATGCCCGACCTCCTTGGAAGCTCGACCATTTAGAGGGCTATTGATATGTCCAGCCCAATTCTCGGGCCCAAATAATGCAAGACTTACCTAACGAAGCCCACAAAGAGGAGGTCAAGTCCACTGAGCAGCCCAACCCACTAAGTAGAAGGACCCAGAAGCTGTAGTGCATGACAGCTGGACTGGCAGCTGGCTAGCACCTCCCTCTCAGCCGTTAGATCAAGGTGGCGCAGAGCAACCCTGACCGTTCGATCTAGGTCACCTCAGCTGCCTATAAGTACCAAAAGAAAAGGAGACGAAACAGGGGAACCCTAGAAAAGCCATTCTTCTCTATTGTATACTCCTCCTCTATGGTAATACCCTAAGGATTATCCAATAAAAGCTTATCTTTTTCAACTAGCTTGATGCTTTATTGTTAGATTCTAATCCTTATTTTTTCCCAGAAATATCATTCTCCTCTGTAATTAGACCTTGAGAGATAAATAAAGCTCTCACTTTTCAACGCCGATTCTTTCGCTTTGGTTTTCTTGCTTTGAATTTTCTTCTGTAATATCATTTAACAGGGGACTCAAGATTCCTTCCAGCCACTTTAAGCTAGGGGAACTCTAGAAAAACCATTCTTCTCTATTACATACTCCTCCTCTATGATAATACCCTAACTACTATCCAATAAAATCTTATCTTTCTCTTCTAGTTTGATGCTTTATTGTTAGATTCCAATCCTTATTTTTTCCCAGAAATATCATTCTCCTCTGTAATTAAGACCTTGAGAGATAAATAAAGCTCTGACTTTTCAATGCTGATTCTTTCGCTTTGGTTTTCTTGCTTTGAATTTTCTTCGGTAATAGGACAGACAATCCATTCCAGGCGTATGATCATTATGCTTCAACCCGGTGATTCTCAAGATGGATTCTTGAATCACTTGATACTTAGCTATTTCCCAGCAATATTTTGGTTTTCAGTTTCTTGTATCATGCATATTGTGGCTCGCAAGCTGTTAAACATTCTCTCCAGAACGACAACTGAGAGACAAATCATAACATAAGATCTTTTGAGGCATTATTGTCAAATCTTAACAATCTCTCCATTGCAGTTTTCATGAGCACTACCACAAAGCTTGCATGCACCTTCTGGCATCTATTAAGTTCTTGACCTGAAGGTTTATTATTAGTTGACATAACTTATTCGGATAGCTGATACGACAATACGTGATTATCACTGGTTATTGTCCAGTTAAATGGAGATGCTATTGGGGACTCCCTTGCCAGTAACCCCGGCTGTAGAGTAGGGCTTCAAGAGCTCATATGGAATGACTCCAGCTCCAGTCCTATTTTTCTTAGTAAAATCACTGTTCCTGGCATCAATAATCCCTTCAAGCTCCATCAGCTTTCCGCTGAACCTTTCAAAGGCAGCCTTGATTTCTGGCTCGTCTTCCCAGCTGGGCTCCAGTTTACCACCTATGTACTCTTCATCAGGTGAATGGCTGGATAAAATATCCAGAACAGCAGTAACTTGTAATGCCTGAAGCTGTGAAGGGAAGCATTGAAGCAATGCATCTTCTGGGTGCTTCAGGAACTCCTTGAACTTCTCTTCTGTGGAGTCCTCGGTTGGCATGTTGGTTCGAGCTATTGATGGATGGTTGGGGAAGTAGCCTCCATATTCGTATTGGCCAAAGTTGACACCAGCATGGTGAGCTGAAGCTACCCAAATTATAGTTGTCAATACCTGTACAAGATGACGCTTAGTATTCAGGACAGGCCACCATGGCTCATTCTTCTTGTCTTCATGCCCTTTTGTTCGGACTTCAGTCCACCAGGCTTGAAGCTCTTGGTCAGACTCCACCTTGCACTCTTCTGGGTAGTAGAAGTCGACATAGTCGCTAACCCACTCCTTAGTTGCATCCCAAAGAACAAGACCATCGTTGGCATATGGATAGTCCTCAATGGTTAGCCTTAGGCCATGCCTTGCATCTTTATCCTCCACGGCCATTCCCCTAAACAATTCATCATATAGATCAGCATTCCTCTATTACCAATTTCTTTCACATTATATCCATAGTCCTCAAAATCAGAAAATTTTATCCACACGGTAGCTTTTCTCGATTCGGAATACAGTACAGCTGTGAAGTCTAGTTCTATTGTCTTAAGGGATGGTTGATGTAGTTCTTGTGCCTCTCATAGACCATTACCAAAAAAAAAATGTAAGAAAATGTTTGGCAATAGGTATAGTATGTATTTTATGATATCTTACCTTGCTATCAAGTCGGCTGGTAATGCTTCTCTGTCAAACCGCCAGAGCTTGTCATAAGCAACAGAACTTAGCTCAATGCAGTACTCACGAGGAGCGAAAGTTTTCTCGATGATTCCATCTGCATTGATCAGACTTCCTCTAGCAAGAGCGTTGATTTCCATTGTGTAACGGAAATGAGGTTTCAATAACCTATGAACAGGGTGCATGGCACTTAGTTGCCTATTCGCTGCAATTATGTATGGCTCTACACAGCAGTGGGTCCTTAACCTGGAAAACAAACATTTAGACATTAACCCTTTCTGTATTCACCATTTTGTATTGGAAATCATTGCTGAAAGCAAAGAGAACTCTAGTTTCACTCGTCACAGAAGTGGCCGCCGCATAAAGTTTGTTTGGCTGAAGCTCTAATCAACCTATCAAATGTGAGTATCTTTTGGGAGAATGCATACTACTGTAAATTTCCACAGCATTAATGCATAAAACATTTTAAATTAAACTTCCCGCAAATAGAGCCTGTGGCTATGTTAGTAACTGTGACACACTAGCTCTACACTGTGTAGTCATCATCAACCTAGTTTTTGGGGCACCACAGAAGGACCAAATACTGCACCATGGAGTATTAGCAGAGGAGGCCAGCAAAATTACCAGTGACTGATAAGCTGATGGTACCCAGAGTCATGCGCACAAACATGAGCTTTTGCCATCCTCCACAACCAACCATTCTAGTATCGTAGCTGGGTGTATAGACTTCCTTCCACTGTGGTTTGTCGCCAATTGGTGGTCGGGTGAGCTCAATGGCAACAGGCCTCAATGTGCCCTCTTCTGTGAGGAAGAACACGGTTCGAGATCCATACAATATTGTGTCATCAATCTCTCTCACTTTACTTACATAAGGTAAGAGCAGATCATGATAATCTAACATGAATAGCTTATTCTGTTTCAAAGCCTACAACCCCCACATATTTGGAAAACCGTGATCAGTAGAAAATATAGAATATTTGTTTGGTATTGTTAGATAACACATGCTAAAACAAAATTCAGTACCTCTCTAAAAGTCATGCAGTCGCTGATCTCTCGTTCAATTATTTCTTCCGTGATTAATGATTCTGGGGGTCCATAAACTTTAGGGTCCAGTTTACTTCTTAGTGGCCATTCCTGCTCCTGCATGACAAAGCAAGACATATGTAGTTAATCACATCAACCTTGATGAGTGTAATGAACTGGTGAAGGTTTAATCACATCATATGTAGTTAAGTCTTACTGTAACTAACTGAATGCTGAGTGGATTCAGACCAGCAAGAGTTTGACGAGCAAACTCTTCATCAGTTAACCAAGAAAATCTGTCTTCTGCAGAAGCAACAAAGTTCACATGTTATTACAAAAAAGAAATGCTGCTAACTGCAAAATGGGGAAGTTCCAAGTACAGGTTCATACTATCAATTATCCCAGGAAGGTCGAAGAGCAAGAAGGCGTCCCCTCCCTCTCTAAAGATTTTGATCAAGGTTGGTAATATTGCTCCAATAGTACCCAATTGGCTAGGCAATTTAAATCCACGTTTTGGCATAGAATCCTCATCGTCTTCCTCATCCTTGTCCTTACCTTCACAGTCACCATCACTATAAAGGTTGTCTATTTCGGTAAAGAAGCGAAATTTTTTTGTATTGTCAGTGAGTACAGCCTGAAGCCCTGGGAGGAAGGCGTTGAGCAGAGCCCTCAATTTCTTTACTGAGAATGTGAAGTTCTTCACCCCAGAGAATCCTCGTCTCTAGGGACATACACAGGGCTGCTTCTTGATTCCGATTCTGGGTCTACATTTCACGTATGTGTCATATAACATAACATATAGCTCAAAAGTGTATATGTACAGGTAGTAAATTTGTACAGAATTGTTAACTGTAACCATAAGCTTGTACGGACATATTTGGTCTAGGTAGTATAAATTCTTACCACATTGAGTTGGAGGGCGTCCGGTTCTGCAACGCCTGGGATAGGGGTGTTGGTGGCCACCAAGAACAGGTCTTGCCTTGGGAGGGGTGGAGTCTGGATCTCCAAGATCATTGTATTTGTCATAATCATAGATCCTGTCCGATGGCTGCCGCTCTCCTTGTCCGTTGCCTCTCAGATTTTCCAACTCCTGCTCCCTCAGTGACCGCAATCCCTCTGGTGTTTCTGATGGTAAGTAGGACTGATACACATATCATGCATCAGTACAATAACCAAGTAGTATATCTTTTGTGAACATTATTATTAGCAGGTGCAGTTCCATTTCCATTCTGAAAACAGAAAAAAAGGGTACTTAGTCTTATGTAATTGGACCTTGTTGGTAAAGAAGACTCTCTTGGTAGGATTGACAGATTTGGAATGAGCCCATGAATCGCAAAACACAGTGAAGGGACCAGCAGGGAAGCCTTCAAGAACAATGTCCTTGATGAACACTTCTTTTCTCAGCTGATTCTCAAGCATAAGAGCTCCTACCTCCCCGAAATCTTCTGGTACTGTAAATGTTGCCGCGTACCTAATCTGTTTAAATGTTTGGCTAATCTTTGAAGCATATGCTTGGATGGTTTCTTTCTCTTCACCATCTGAATCAACATATAAAGTTGATCAAAACATAACAACTGATCCCTTAAAGGATAGGAATCAATTAGCGTAGATTATATGAACTGGGAAAGTCATGGTACATGTTGGTATCAAATTAGCAATCATCAGTTACTACAGGAATTGATCTGAATATTTTTAATTGAGAGGTCATTTGTTCCTGTTTCAGCTAGCTTCATATATATCTGAAACCTTCCTTTCTTTCTTTTATTTCAGAGTTACAATGTCTGGGGAGCTTCTAAGTAAGGAGTAATCATTGTCTGTGGAGGGGCACTAAGGTCCAGTTAGAATTGGTGTAATCATTGTCTCCTCCTCATTTTTAGTACCTTGAAGTCATCTTTGTAATGACTGAAACTCTGTACAGCTACATATAAGTAAAATTAGTAATAAAGTCATCGTTTTATCAAAAAAAAAAAAAAGTAAGGAGTACACTCCTTTAGAAGGAATGCTAAAAGTCCAATTCTCAATACGATTTACCAATCAATTTAACTTCAATTTCCAAAACACCTCAGTCCACAGGGTTGAACCACGAAAGATTTCATGGTCAAGTCATCTCAAGTGAGACCGCAAGATACAAAATCTAAATGTATATTTACCAAAAAAAAACCAGAGCTAAACAATACATGATAATCCCGTCAAAGTTTTATTTTTATTCTCTTTAGTTGAATTATTAGTCTCTAAACATCCATTGAGACCTCATTAATCCAATTCAAGCTGGCTGCTTAGTCATTGAGGGATAATTCAATGTCATTTTTCTTCTTTTTTCTTAAACCAACTATACGTTTGATATTTCTTTTAGTTTTTTCAACTTTAAACTTGGGCATGATATCATCCTTAAATTTGCCTTTTTATCCATAAAAGAATTACAAAAGAGCTAGCATACTCCTCACTTTAAGGCCACCCATGCATAACACTATCACATTTGCATTATAGTATATAGTAAGAATAACAATGGCTCTCATATATATAGGTGGATCCTATACTCCTAGCTACCTAATGAATAGTTTTGTTATAATCAGTATAACCTGAATATTAAGAACTTTTCCAGGTCACTGGGATTGGCAAAGCCGGTCCTAGTATAATTTTTTTTTTCTTTGAGTTGCGTTCTAAAACCACACAGCAACTAGGAGACATATTTTTCTTTTTTTTTTATCAACAGGAGACATATTTTACTTGAATCATATCCAAAAGGCACGCTTTTTATTGTGCTTAAAGAGTCATCTTTCCAAGGCATGCTTTGACCAAATAAGTCCTGATAAAATTATTTTTGTTCATTGATTTCGGTAGGTTTCAGTCCTTATCAAATTTAAAATTCATGTCTTCATGTGTTTTTTTTTTTTTTTTTGGGCCTGAAATGTTATCATGTGTATGAAGATAAGCTTCTGAGGAAAATTATTGCCAGAATGCCACTATACTTTTTTTTTTGTTTTTATCAAAAGTGTGCTTTACGTTCGCGATTTTCAACCATTGCACGAATAGCACTTTTTTTTCAGCACTTAAGTTATAATCCAATCAAAATTAAGTCTTAGGAGTGACATACGACATAATTTCATATATATATATATGCAATAATTCATGTGTATCCATGCATGTTGCTAATGTAAAAGGCCAAAAAAAAAAATATTAGTAATATAAAAGTAATAAGATAGACATTGAGGAGTTGACGAAATATATGTAGGAAAATTATCAAATAAAAAATATATGGCTTCTTCCTTTTTAGCTAGGTAGGCAGGATAACGTGTACTTACTAGCATCAAGTTGGGAGCTAACCAGCTCCAAGAGGAAAGCTGTACTAACAGCTTCATTTATCTCATCAAGGGGCCTTGTTACTCCAATATTGTCAAAGAGACCTCCAACAGTTACTTTAACTGTAATAACAGCTCTAACTTCGAATCCAGTTTCAGTTTTTGTTAGACTGGTTAGATTTGAGAGAGGGTTGTAACTACCCATAGATGCTCTAACGCAAAGGCTACTTGGGTGGTGCTTCTTCTTAGGGAAACTTTGGTGCTTACGAATGGGGAAGGCAGAGCTAGTGCTGCCATGACGTAGAGCTAGTGAAGGGTTTGGGAGGATGGAGCTGCAGGACCTGATTGAACCCAGTTTTTTGAATTTGAGAGCTTATCATTTTTGTGATCAAGTAGTGTGATGGGAGCAGTGTAATTGATGTATGTAAAGTCACAAAACTATGCAAGATGGTTGGTTTTTCTTGACTTGGAGACCATAAGTATTTATAGCAATTAACATATACATCACATGGTGTTGGGTGGATCTACCAGTTGGTCACTTATCACATGTTTTCTTTTTTATTTCAGTACGTATTTCTAGAGATGCATGCTATGCCTTCAAGATCGGCATGCAATAAAATATCATTTCAAATGGAATCCTAAATTGGCATAGGATAAGAACAAGATAGATATATAGTCGATCAAATCCAAGAACACAGGATTCATCTATATATATTAAAGAAAAACACAAAAGCATAATTTCTATTGAATAATAATAATGGGTGCATTCTATTGTATGAGAGATTGTATCCTAATGGGATTAATCCAAGTGGTAAGGTATTTGCTATTGTTTATGTAGGTTTCGAGTCTTTGTAATAGACTCACCCACTATAGCTAGGGGGTGCACGCCCTGGTTCAGATGAGAGATTATGTACCCCTATTAGGTACTAGATACTAGACTTGCTTCTTTTTTAGTTGAGAAAAAAACTACACTAAATATTGCTATTTTTTATTAAGTAATGATATTTTAACAAATTCATATTATAATAGTTAACTTTTGTTTTTCTTATAAATATTATTATTTACTAATGGATGAAAAAAAAAATAACTCATGAGATAAATACCTTTTTGTAATTTTAGTACTCCATCATAATCATGCATCTTTTTTTTTTTTGCCAGCTATAATCATGCATCGTATAACAGAGTAATGGTACGCAGCATTTTATATAGCAAGATGCTATTATTCAAGTAATTCCATATGTGACTTTCCGAATTTATAAAGTTCTTATAATATTATAATGGGAGGTCGGATCCCATCTCAAACAAAATATTGCTTATTATAACCATTGACACTCAATGTGTATGTAATGCGTGCTACTTATCTCCTTTCTAAGTAATGCTATGTTTTTTTCTATCAAGAAAAAGTAATACTATGTTTTTCGACAAAAAAATTATATAATTGGCTTATTATATTTGTAGTTGTTTAAAGGGCTGAATAGAACAATTTAAGTATAACGCAGTTCGACTAAAATTAAAATAAAGAGTTTTAGATAAGTTTAAATAAATTAATAGTAAAGAGTTCAATGAGATTTGAAAGATGAAATTATTTGTAATGAGTTTTCTATAAAATTATCCCATGCAAAATACGGAAAATACACTTGTTTTTTTTTTTTTTTGATGAATGATGCGTGTGAGCTTTCATTAATCACTCAAAATATTTGTAGCATCAGAGACAATAATGTTCCTTACAGATAGCGGAACATCCTCAAATCAGAAAACAAGAGCATCAGTTCCCCTAACTAAATGCGCCAAAGCATGCGCAGCATGATTACCTTGTCTGCTAATATGAGAAAGAGTAAAAGTACAAAAACTACTAGCAAATAAACCAATGCCATCAGATAAAATGCCAATATAAGAGAGATGATTAGGAGAAGATCGAAGCTTCTGTATCAGCAAGAGGCAGTCGGTTGCCAAGTGAAGATCATTGAAGCCGAGAGTATTGGCAGATTCCAGATTGAACAAGGCAGCCTTAGCTTCAGCAACTTCCGGGTCCAGGCAATCAGACAGTGGTGAGTGACCAGCTGCAAGAACCTCCCCAAGGTGATCTCTAATCACGAAACCCATCCCAGCCTGCCCATTGGGAAAAATGCCGGCATCCGTGTTCAACATATATACTCCTGGAGTTGGAGGCTTCCACCGAGCTGGTTGCTTAACTAGCCCCGTTCCAAGAACAGGGTTTTCCCTCTCCATTGCCGCCTTGAATGCCGGTAAAGTATTACTTGAAATGTCTAGCACCTGTTTTGCATGGAGCTGTTTGTCCTGGAAATACCAAACATTCCTAGAGTACCAGATAGCCCACAAGATCATTACTCCCAAGTTATTAACAGATAAGACCTAGTGTGTATCTCTTATCGTTTCTTATCGTTTGGTGATGATGCTGATATGTAACTTCGCATCTTCCCTAAATCTTAGGCTCCTGAGTTGTAGCTTTCGTATCCATAGAGAATCAGAACCTATTGTATTGTAGAAACTGAAGGCACACAAATCAGGTGCCTAGGCTCCATATTATATAGCATCAGTAATTGTGTTTTACATGTCTTACAACTGCTAAGAGATATGTACGTAAAGTAGAGCAGATTACATATAGGGTATAGTTTATCAGAAACTAACATCTTATCACATATCACATTGGAGATACATATCATCTAATATCCCCGGGCAAACTCAACCCGGTGGACCCAGGTTGAGTTTGTTTCGCAATGTTTGAAAACGAACTGTAGACAATGGTTTGGTGAGCAAGTGTGCTAGTTGATCTTCACTTTGAATGAATCGCACTGCAAGTGCCCCCTTGGAGACCTGTTCACGAACAAAGCGGAAATCAATTTCCACATGCTTTATGCGCGCATTGAGGACATGATTGTGACTTAGGAATGTAGCCCCCAAGTTATCGCACCAGAGAGTCGGCTTGGGCACAGGAATTTCTAACTCACGAAGCAAGTGTGTAATCCATAAGAGTTCCGCGGTTCCATCTGCTAAGGCTTTGTACTCAGCTTCGGTTGAAGATCGCGTAACGGTTCGTTGCTTGCGTGACGCCCAGGCTATGAGGTTTCCTCCATAGAAAACAAGAAAGCCTGCTGTGGAACGCCTATCATCAGGGCTCCCAGCCCATTCTACGTTAGTGTAGACCTGCAAGGTAGGATGTATGGACCGCTGAAGATATAACCCTTCCGTAGCTGTCTGTTGCAGATACCTTAAGAAACGTTTCACTGCAATCAGGTGCTGCTCGGTTGGGTTGTGCATGAATTGGCTCACCTTGCTAACCGGATAGGCAATATCCGGCCTTGTGATGGCCAAATATTGAAGAGACGCCACTAGTTGTCGGTATGCCGTGGGATCGGAGAGTGGTGTTCCATTATCCTTGCGCAGGGTGTGCGTGACCGAGGCAGGCGTAAAGATTGGTTTGCAAGTACTCATGCCAGCCTTTTTCAAGATGTCTTTGGTGTACTTTTCTTGTGTCAATACTGCTCCAGTTCGTGTGTAATGCATCTCTACTCCCAGGAAATAAGATGGTTGTCCAAGATCACGAAGAGCAAACTCACTACTGAGTCGAGAGATAAGTGAGGTGACAAACTTTGCATCTGAGCCTGTGATGATAATGTCATCGACATATACAAGAAGATAAACCCGAATATGATGATGATTGTAAATCAGTAATGAGGGATCAGAATAAGAGATTACAAAACCTTGAGTAACTGAGAAGTTACTGAACCGGGAATACCATGCACGTGGAGCCTGCTTTAAACCGTATAATGATTTGTGCAAGAGGCAAACATGAGACTTCCGAGCTTGATCAATGAACCCCGGTGGTTGCACCATGTACACTTTCTCTTGTAGGTTGCCATGTAAAAAGGCATTCCGGGCATCTAATTGTCGTAGTATCTATCTATGTTGAAGTGCCATGGATAGAACAACCCGTACTGTTGTCGGTTTAACAACCGGGTTGAAGGTCTCATAGTAATCGATCCAAGGCCTCTTGAAATCCCTTCGCCACTAGACGCACTTTATAGCGTTCAATACTGCCATCTTTCTTCCGTTTGACCCGATACACCCATTTGCACCCTACGATATTCATATCCGGGTGATATGGGACTAATGTCCATGTCTGGTTTTGCACCAGGGCATTCATCTAATCGACCGTGGCTAGGCGCCATTCTCGGTATTTGGATGCACTGGAGTAACAACTTGGCTCCTCCTCAGGTATTGGTTTAACTTCAACTAGGTGAGAGGAGGGGGAAAAACGCTATGGTGGTTTTCTAGATTGTTGAAGGACCATTGTATGTTGGCGTGTGTTCGGTGGAGGAGAGGGGCTCGTTGGTGGACTAGGGCTGGTTCTGGGAGTTTGTTGTGGTGGAGACGTATCGGGCAAGGGTGTGGCTTCAGTGTTTGAGGCTGCATGAGAAAGGGATTGAGTGTTTGTGGTTGTTTGCAACAATGGTATGGTGAGGCCGAAATAGGATATGAAGGAGCAGAAGAGTCCATCAGCTTACCAGTTGCCGTGTCCGAGGAAGTAGGAGGAACAGTAAGAGATGGAAAGAACACCGTGAGTGGCACAGAAGTCCATTGTGTTAGAACCTATGTCTTCATGGTTCATTCATTACAGGTTTTGATAATTGACAAACCAATTCAAGATCATGACAAAGAAGATCATGACAAAGACGAAGCAAAAAGAAATGAAGTCAAACCAATCCTTGAAGCAAAAAGAAATCAAGCAAACAAGTACTCAACCAAAGTGATCAAGAATTCAAGTGAAGATATGATCAAGAGTTGAAGTGCAAAAAGAGCAAGAGAAGTTAGGACCCATTTGTACAAGGTAAAACACTCAACTTCTTTTAGGCATTGGCTCAAACAAAACAAATTTCACTCATACGTTTCATAGCATGCTTTCAGTCATACAATTGTATTTTGAGTTTAAAACATCGATGTTGTCCTCAAAAACATCGATGTTCTGTGTTTTCAAGTCTTTCTCAAAATTTGGCAGAAGCGCCAAAACATCGATGTTGTAATTAAAACATCGATGTTGTGATTTCTTCAAAGATTTCCAAAATTTGGCAGTAGGCAAATAATATCGATGTTGGCATCCTAAACATCGATGTNTTTTTGGGTGGATTTCAAACGGCTCTATAACTTTTCAGAGCTACATATTGAGTATTTTTAGCTATGTTTCAAAACTAATTAACTCTCTACTTACATGCATTCATCTCATACATTCAAATCAATCTTTGTTGAGCCAATATCCTATTGAGGATTTGAGAGTTGCCTTTTAGAGCTTCATTTGTACACTCACATCTGCTCTTTGAGAGAGACCTCTTGTTTGAGTGATTATTGTGTTGTTATACACCTTGAGGGAGGTTAGTTCCCTTGGTAAGATTCATAAGAAGAGGGGTATATCTTCTTGTGTGAGAAGTCTTGAAGTGAGGTATCTTCAAGCAAGAGAGCTGAGGTTCATGTGACTTGAACTTTCAGGGTTTAGGATTCTTGTGACTAGAATTCCTAGGTTGTAAACGGTTTGTTAAGCACCCGTAAGCTTAACGTAGATAGTGAAATCTTCAAGTGAGAGTTGAAGGGCTGGATTAGCCACACTAGTAGAGTGTGTGTGAACCAGGATAAATTGCTTTTGTCCTTCATTCTTTCAATTCCGCATTTTATTTCCTGCTAATATTTTCAGTTTTAGGTCTAAAGCTATTCACCCCCCCCCCCTCTAGCTTAGCCTGTCCTATTTCGCTTTTATTCGATTATCGCTATTCACCCCCCCTCTAGCGAAGGGCTATTGTTTCTAACAATTGGTAGCGGAGCCTAACTCTCTGAAAGACTTAACCGTTTGAGAGAAATCTTCCATGGCTTCTTCAAGTAATCATGCAGGAATCTTCGAAGGACACTCAACCGTTCGTCCACCATACTTTGATGGCACCAATTACAGTTACTGGAAGGAAAGGATGAGAATTTTCCTCCAATCCACCAACTATGCTCTTTGGCGAATCATGAAGATTGGAGAGCAAATTCCGATGAAGAAAGTTGGTGAAGTCCAAATGCCAAAGACGGAGGAGGAGTACAACGCTGTAGACATCATATTGGTCGAAAACAATGCCAAATCAATCAATATGCTCTATTGTGCAGTCAACCCCGACGATTATCGAAAAATCTCTTGTTGCACAACCGCAAAAGAAATGTGGGATAAGCTGGAGGTTACCTACGAAGGAACCGATCATGTTCGGGAGGCTAAAATCGACTCCCTCACCTCTGATTATGAACTCTTTCGTATGAAGGAGAATGAGGGAATTGAGGAGATGTTCGACCGTTTCTCCAAAATCATAAATGAGCTTCATGCTCTCAAGAAGGTCTACTCCGACAAGGACTTGGTCAGAAAAGTTCTTCGAATTCTCACTCCTGAATGGCGATCAAAGGCGGATGCCATCTACGAAAACATTGGCATCAACAACACAACGATTGATGGACTAAGAGGTAATCTTATAACCTATGAAACCACTATTCTTAAACCCTCTTTACCCTCTTTGCAGGAACCTAAGAAGAAGAACATAGCTTTCAAAGCTTCCACCTACAAGACGCAAGAGCTCACTGAATCGGACTCTAGCGATGATGATCAAGAATTCGAGTTTGTCATCGGAAAATTCCGCAAATTCATGAAGAAAGAACTTGGGAAAGGAAAGAAG
>JAKUCV010004192.1:0-31373 GCA_028386065.3 Turnera subulata | reverse complement strand
ATCAAGTGATAGTGATGAAGAGGAGATCGCAAACCTCTGTCTCATGGCAAAGGAAGAAGCAGCGGAAGAGGTAAGTGATTCTGAACCTTCTAATCATGATGAATTGCAAGACGCTTTTAATGAATTGTATGCTGAATATATTAAAGTCTCTAAAACTCACTTAAAGCATAAGAAACAAATTGCTTCATTAGAGAAGAACATAGAAGAGCTTACTTGTGAAAATGAGAAATTAAAGGAAGAAAATAAGATTCTAGACACACCTAAGGAATGTGTATCATGTGGCTCTTTAAAGGAACAAAATGAAAAATTAGCATGTGAAAATGAGAAGCTGAAGGATGAAAATAAGATGCTAGGAAAGAAGAGTATAGAGGAATGTGCATCATGTATACCTTTAAAGAAACAAGTTGAACAACTTGAAACAACCTTGAAGAAGTTTAATACTCCTCATAAGAATCTGAATTGTATGCTAGGTAATTTGCAATCTACTAGGCATGGAATAGGTTTTAGGAATGAACCTAAAAGACATAAAGTTGGATCAAAGAAACCTAAAGTACAACCTAAGGTAAACAACGTTAACAATGTGCATAAGTACAGGCAACAAAACAACTATTATCAACCAAGGAGGATGCATAATCCTAATGTTATTTGTGACTACTGTAATAGGATAGGACACATTGTCCCGGTATATTTTACTAGGCATAGGCATTGGGTGCAAGAAGAAGATCATTACTATGTTCCTAACCACCTAGGACCCAAAAAGATTTGGGTACCAAAATCCTTTTGATTTGCTTTGCAGGTATGCTTGAAGGCATCAAGAGTACTTTGGTACCTTGATTGCGGATGCTCCAAGCCAATGACCAAAGAAGCATCCAAATTCTTGAAAGTGGCCACACTCGTTTGATTTCGATAGAAATGCAAGGATCAGAAGATGTTCGGCACCCCTCACTAAGACTAAGAGAAAGGGGGAATATGGTTTGCTGTAGAAGTAACATAATGAGGAAGAAGCTACTGATGAAGATGATGATAATGATGGAAACTAGGAACCATCTTTCTAAACCCTTATCCTTGTTATCCTTTATGTTTTGTTTTTCATAAAATACTTTGCCATATGCATGAACTTAGGGGGAATTATAAATCATATCTTAAGGGGGAAGAATAAATAAATGCATCATCATTTCTTTTTGCTAATGCCAAAAGGGGGAAGATAAGAAGAAGTATATGCATCTAGATAGGGGGAATCATAAATTGAAACATATAGGGGGAATTATTGTGTTAACATATACCTCTAATATTGGCATATACTTCTAGGTGTTTGTCATTATCAAAAAGGGGAAATTGTTAGAACCTATGTCTTCATGGTTCATTCATTACAGGTTTTGATAATTGACAAACCAATTCAAGATCATGACAAAGAAGATCATGACAAAGATGAAGCAAAAAGAAATGAAGTCAAACCAATCCTTGAAGCAAAAAGAAATCAAGCAAACAAGTACTCAACCAAAGTGATCAAGAATTCAAGTGAAGATATGATCAAGAGTTGAAGTGCAAAAAGAGCAAGAGAAGTTAGGACCCATTTGTACAAGGTAAAACACTCAACTTCTTTTAGGCATTGGCTCAAACAAAACAAATTTCACTCATACGTTTCATAGCATGCTTTCAGTCATACAATTGTATTTTGAGTTTAAAACATCGATGTTGTCCTCAAAAACATCGATGTTCTGTGTTTTCAAGTCTTTCTCAAAATTTGGCAGAAGCGCCAAAACATCGATGTTGTAATTAAAACATCGATGTTGTGATTTCTTCAAAGATTTCCAAAATTTGGCAGTAGGCAAATAACATCGATGTTGGCATCCTAAACATCGATGTTCTTGTGACCGTTGGTCAAAACATTGATGTTTACAATCCAACATCGATGTTCATGAAAATTGTCTTTGAAATATAATTTTGCCGAAGCCAGAAAACATCGATGTTGGCCAATTAAACATCGATGTTGTGACAATTGCTTTCAAGATGAATTTTGGCAGTAGCCATAAAACATCGATGTTTCATTTTCCAACATCGATGTTCTTGCATAAACCCTTTTCATCATATTTTGCGAAGCATAAAAACATCGATGTTTAATTTGAGAACATCGATGTTGTATCTGAAAACATCGATGTTACTCAGACAAACATCGATGTTCTACTAGCCGTTGGAACAATACTTTAAAATTGCTGGCTAAAACATCGATGTTTTGCCGTTATAGCAGACAACTTTTCAGCACCCACTATGTTTTGTTTAAGGCTGTTTTTGGGTGGATTTCAAACGGCTCTATAACTTTTCAGAGCTACATATTGAGCATTTTTAGCTATGTTTCAAAACTAATTAACTCTCTACTTACATGCATTCATCTCATACATTCAAATCAATCTTTGTTGAGCCAATATCCTATTGAGGATTTGAGAGTTGCCTTTTAGAGCTTCATTTGTAGACTCACATCTGCTCTTTGAGAGAGACCTCTTGTTTGAGTGATTATTGTGTTGTTATACACTTTGAGGGAGGTTAGTTCCCTTGGTAAGATTCATAAGAAGAGGGGTATATCTTCTTGTGTGAGAAGTCTTGAAGTGAGGTATCTTCAAGCAAGAGAGCTGAGGTTCATGTGACTTGAACTTTCAGGGTTTAGGATTCTTGTGACTAGAATTCCTAGGTTGTAAACGGTTTGTTAAGCACCTGTAAGCTTAACGTAGATAGTGAAATCTTCAAGTGAGAGTTGAAGGGCTGGATTAGCCACACTAGTAGAGTGTGTGTGAACCAGGATAAATTGCTTTTGTCCTTCATTCTTTCAATTCCGCATTTAATTCCTGCTTATTTCGTTTTTAGTCGATTATCGCTATTCACCCCCCCTCTAGCGAAGGGCTATTGTTTCTAACACATTGGGTCACAGACGTATTGGGTGATAATGGCACCTCCTGTTGAGTGGCAAAAGGAAACTGATTTTTGCAAAATTGGACGTGTTGGGCTATATAAAAACGTTTGCTTTTAACATCCAGGCAACGATACCCTAAATGAGAGGGGCTAAAACCCAAGAATACACATGTTGTAGACCTGTAGTCTATTTTGTGATTATTATAGGGTCGAAGATAGGGAAAACAAAGACATCCGAAGACACGCAAATGAGAGTAGGTGGGAGATTGTTTGAAAAGCACGTTGTAAGGAGGGTGATGATTTAAAACAGAAGTAGGCATGCGATTGATTAAGAAAACGATAGTCTCAAAAGCAAAGTGCCAGTATTTTTGTGGTATATTTGTTGTAGCAAGAAGTGTTAATCCGGTTTCTACCACATGGCGATGGCGGCGCTCAACAGCTCCTTGCTGCTCATATGTGTGTGCACACATTAATCTGTGTTGAATGCCAATATTAGCAAAATACTTATTTAATTTTCTGTACTCTCCCCCGCAATCAGTTTGTACTGCCTTTATCTTTGTGTCAAATTGTCTTTCTACCCGTTTTTAAAAATGCTGAAAAATTGAAAACACTTCCGATTTATGTTCCAATGGAAAATATCAAATGAATTTACTGAAATCGTCAATAGAAAGAACATAGTAAAGATGCCCATCACTACTGGATGTTGGGGAAGGACCCCATACATCGCTATAAACTAATTCTAGCGGCTTGGTAGCACGCTTAATAGAAACAGGAAGATGACTCCTAGACATTTTCCCTAGAGGACAATGAGAGCAAACAAAAGAACATTGTGAAGAACTACGAAAAACGGGAAGAACATTATTGTTGATAATACGCTGCTGAACTTGTAAGTGAGGGTGACCCAATCGTCTATGCCAAACCAATGGTTCCACTCGAACTGCAAGAAATACTTCTAAATGATGTTGGAAACTGGTAGATGGAAGCTGATAGAGCCCATCAATGCTCGGACCGGTGATGATTGTTTTCCGGGTATCCTGGTCCTTTATACAAAAATATTGTGGGTGAAATTCAAAGAAAACATGATTATCAACACTAAAATTTTGAACAGAAAGCAAGGATTTCGTAATGGAGGGAACATGTAAAATTCCGGTTAAATGCAATGGCTTGGAAGAAGTAGGAAGAAGTTTGGAACCAATACCTGAGATAGCCAATTGCGCCCCATTGCCAACCTAAACTGAGTCAGGACCTCCATAGTCTTCGTAGTGAGTAAACTGGTGATAATCAGGGGTCACGTGATGGCTGGCTTCTGTATCAGGAAACCAGGTGGACGATGCATAAGTTGAGGAGGGATGTGAAACATGGTGCGTAGTATGTGTACTTGGTGGTGGTGTAGTGTTCCGGTGATAACACTTGACAACAATATGCTCGAGCTTGCCACAAATCTGACAACGTGGACGATTGTTGTTCGCATTCCAGGCAGGTTTGGTGTAGCCGCCTCGTCCAGAACCACCACGGCCACCATTGCGCCCTCCTCGACCGCCATTGTCGCCTCCAGAACCACGATTCCAAGAACCTGCATCAATTTCGGGAAAATCCTATCTTTGCACGATATTAACTATGGGTGAGGAAGAGACATTAGGAGAAACATCCTTGGAAGAGGGCATATCAATATTAAGAACCTTAACAGGATCGTCATGAACAATCTCATGACTCATCAAGAGACTTTGCAACTCTGAAAACTTGACTGGCTCAAGTCGAGTCTAAAGAGAGGAGACCAAGGGTTTGTACTCATATTTCAAGCCACGAAAAATGTACACATTAAAGTCATTAGCAGTAAGAGGCTTCCCTGATACTAAAATCTCATCTGCTAGTCATTTTGCTCGATTAAGAAACCGAAGGATCGGCTAATCATACTACTGCTCAAGGCATTGTAACGCCATGGTAATGGCCATCAGACGTGTATTGTTGGGAGAGGCCAACGATTCATCGAGTGCCAGCCAAGCCTCACGAGAGGTAGGTTTGTTAACAACCACCGAGAAAACATCAAGAGTGACAGAAGAGAGTATACCACTGAGAATCAAACTGTCTTGTTGTACCGAACGAGCATAAGTAGGATTGGGTTGGGGTGGCTCTCCTTCAACCTCAGACGGAAAAAAGGGTTCGGGACATGGAAAAGTACCATCTACATACCCCATGACTCCAAGACCAACAAGAAATGGTGTCTTTTGAGCACGCCAAAAGACATAGTTTGTTTATGTCAGTTTGATAGAAACATGATGGTGAATTTGTGAAAGCTGGTGAGTAGCAGGATCATTAATGGCGGTCATTTGGGGTTGAGCAGAGGATGAAGAGGCACTGGAAACTACCTTAGAAGAAGGAGTTTCTAGGGTTATTTTAGGATCTACGTTTGCCATTCAAAGCTTTGGTGGCTCCGCTACCATATAGAGAATCAGAACCTATTGTATTGTAGAAACTGAAGGCACACAAATCAGGTGCCTAGGCTCCATATTATATAGCATCAGTAATTTTGTTTTACATGTCTTACAACTGCTAAGAGATATGTACGTAAAGTAGAGCAGATTACATCTAGGGTATAGTTTATCAGAAACTAACATCTTATCACATATCACATTGGAGATACATATCATCTAATAGTATCCTTTGTAACCTAGGTCTCTTCATGTATTTTTCTTTGTATCTTCACTCAATCAATACACAATACAAAATTCTCTCAACCCTATTTGTGTTGTGCAACTCAACTTGGTAGAGGAGCGTTAACACGATCCCACATTTTTCTTTCTTTTCTAATGGCTGCCGCCGCCCCTGCCCAAATACCAAATGCAACCCATTATATTCCCATTAAACTTTCTGGCACTAACTACCTTTTATGGCGTGCCCAGGTGGGAGCCTTCATCACTGGCTAGGGATTTTGGGGCTATATTGATGGAATAAATGCCTGTCCTCCAGCCCAAATTGGTGAGGCAGCCAATCCTGCTCATGGCATTTGGGTTCAACAGGATCAAATGCTCGTCACTATTTTGTTTTCCTCTCTGACGGAGCCTGTAATGCCTCTGGTCATGGACCTAGAGACGTCCAAGGCTGTCTGGGACACCCTTGCAGCCAATTTTGCATCACCTTGTCAAACTTGCGTAATGGAGTTGCACCTGAGCCTCCAACACCTGGTTCAGAAAGATGAGAATGTTTCTGATTTTCTCTATCGTGCTAAGTCTTTTGCTGATGGACTTGCAGCCGCAGGCCGCCCTTTGTCCGTTATGGACTTCAATCTCTATGTGTTTCGGGGTCTTCGTGCCGAGTTCAAGGATCTTGTCACCAACCTGAACGCACGTCCCGATCCAGTCTGTTTTTCTTAACTACACAGTCTTCTGATCAGCCATGAGTTTCTTAATGGCGATTCTCTAGCACCACTAGATATCTCTTCATCGGTGCCCTTTCCAGAAGGTAATATTGCTCAGGCTTTACCACCCTCTGATAAGGAGGATGTTGTTTCTTCTTTTTCCAGGCAATCTCAGCGTGGCCGTGGTCGTGGCCGCAACCAACGGGGCCGTGGTGGGCGGTATCAGCAGTCCTGTCCAACCTTTGTTCGTTGCCAAATATGTAATGGGGGCAACCATACAGCGCTTCAATGTTTCCAGTGTGCCTAGCCCCCTCCTGCTATGCCTGCAGCATATCTGGGTGTTGTTCCTGCATCCCCATCTCCTCATCCGACTTATGTGACATAGGCTCCTCCCTCTATATCTCAAGGATACACGACATGGTATCCGGACAGTTGCGCGACCAATCACATCACTCCTGACCTTGCTTGCCTCGGCCAGGTGGATGATTACAAGGGTACTGAGTAACTCCAAGTTGGCAATGGTATGAGACTTCCCATTCGACATGTTGGTTCCGTTGCTATCTCCCAACCCTCTTGTTCTTCTTTAAACCATGTCTTACATGTTCCTGCCTTAACTAAATCCTTGTTTTCCATTCATCAATTCTCCAAAGATAATAATGCATTTTTTGAGTTTTATCCCTCTTTTGTGCAAAGGATCAGGTTACCAAGAGGGTGCTTCTTTCTGGACCTAGCAATGATGGGTTGTATCAAGTGCATCTTCAATCCGTGTCTAAGCCTCCTTCTGCCTTTCTTGCTGTTCGTGCGTCTAGTACAGTGTGGCATCATTGCCTGGGCACCCCCATGGTGATGTTCTTCACTGAGTCTTAGTTCAGAATAAACTCCCAGTTTCTGGGTCTTCTAAATTGTTGTCGTGTCAGTCATGTCCTATTGGTAAGTCTAGTCGTTTGCATCTTCCTCTCAGTACCATCAAAGTGTCTATGCCATTAGATTTGGTATACAGTGATGTATGGGGCCCTGCTCCTGTTTTATCAACTGATGGACATAAGTATTTCCTTATTTTTGTTGATGTTTATTCGCGTTTTATATGGTTCTTTCCTCTTGCACAAAAATTTGATATTGTCTCTATCTTCAATCAATTCCGATTAACTGTTGAATGACAATTGAATACAAAGCTTAAAAGTTTACAGACAGATTGGGGAGGAGAATTTTGGCCTGTTAGTAAACTTTACAATGAGATAGGTATTATTCATCGTCTTATTTGCCCTCACACCCATGAACAAAATGGGATGGTAGAGTGTCGTAATCGTCATATTGTTGAAACTGGCTTGACTCTTCTTGCTCACTCTCGCTTACCACAAAAATATTGGCACCATGCATTTTCCACTGCAGTCCATCTTATTAATTGTTTACCCACTAGAGTTCTTAATTATAAATCCCCACAGGAAGTTTTGTTTAATCAAATCCCACGATATTCTTTTCTTAAAACATTTGGTTGCTTATGCTTTCCATTCCTCCGACCTTATAATCATCATAAAATGGATTTTCGGTCTGTCCCTTGTGTCTTCTTAGGGTCAACAACATCTTGGGTACAAATGTCTTGATTTTGTTCATCAATGAATGTATATTGCTCGCCATGTCCGCTTCGTTGAAGATGTGTTTCCTTTTCACCAAGAGTCGTCGTCTTGTCCTGTACTTCCATCCTTACAGTGGTCCAACTCACCTGTTTTGGCTTCTCCTCCTGTCCTTATTGCTGGTCCTCCGGAAGGAAACAATCCTCCAAATTGTGTACTTGCACCGCAGCAAGAACAACAACCAGACCCACCCCACACCCAACATACAACTTCGTGATTTTGTGACTTACACGGCCTCCACAACACCAATTCTTCCCGAACCTACTACCTACGCCCAAGCCAAGAAAAACCTAGATTGGTGTCTCGCCATGCAACAGGAAATGGATGCTCTAGTGCGTAATTGCACGTGGACCCTTGTCCCATGCAAATCATCCATGAATGTGGTGGGCTGTAAGTGGGTGTATCGGGCTAAGCTACGTGCCAATGGAACTTTAGAAAGGTATAAAGCCAGGCTAGTGGCCAAAGGCTTCCATCAATAGGCTGGTTTGGAATTTGGAAAAACCTTCAGTCCGGTTGTCAAACCCGCCACTATCCGTATTCTTTTATCTCTTGCTGCTGCAAATCACTGGCCCCTGCGTCAGCTTGATGTGCATAATGCGTTTCTTAATGGCACGCTCACTGAAACAGTGTATATGTGCCAACCTCCTGGCTTCGTTGATGTTCAGCACCCGACATATGTCTGCAAGCTTCAAAAGTCATTATACGGTTTGCGTCAAGCACCGCATGCATGGTATGCATGTCTTGCGCAGTTTCTTCATAGCTATGGCATTCTGGTATCAAAAAATGATACGTCTTTGTTTATCTATCGTCATGGGGGCATCTCTCTTTATGTCCTTATCAATGTTGATGATATAATTGTAATTGGCACCGACTCTGCTGCAATTAATTCATTGATTAGTGCTTTGGGGCGACAGTTTTGCCTGCGAGACTTGGGTACTCTACATTATTTTTTGGGTATTGAAACGCATCACTTATAGCAGGGAATCTTTTTGAACCAGCACAAATATGCCAAGGCTCTTCTTGCTAAAGCAGGTATGCAGGAGCAAATCTCAACTCCTAAGTGCACAAAAATAGTCCTTCATCACAGTGATGCTCCACTTTTTGACGATTGCACACTCTATCGCAGTGTTCTTGGAGGCCTTCAATACCTCACAATGACCCTTCCTGATATTGCTTTCACAGTCAATAAGCTTTTTCAATTCATGCACAAACCCTCACAGACTCATTGGCTTGCTGTCAAGCACTTACTAAGGTATATCAAAGGTACCTCACTCATGGCATTCTACTATCTTCCACTACATCAAGAGATTTACAGGCTTTTGTTGATGCTGACTGGGCGGGCTTGATGGATGATCGGCGATCCACAAGCGGAATGGCGGTCTACTTAGGACGCAATCTCATCTGTTGGCGTGCCCAGAAGCAACGGACAGTGTCTCGATCCTCCAAAGAAGCAGAGTACAAGTCTCTAGCTGATGCTTTGGCAGAACTACTATGGGTGCAATCGCTGCTTTGTGAACTGCATGTACCTCTCAAGACAGCCCCTATTTTGTGGTGTGATAATTTGGGAGCTACATATCTTGCTGCTAATCCTATTCTGCATGCCCGAACAAAGCACATTGAGATTAACTATCACTTTGTTCGGGAGCAAGTAGCACAATGGAGACTTACTGTTCGCTTCCTGACAAGTGCTGACCAGATAGCCGATATCTTCACCAGGCCGTTGACAAGACCTCGTTTTGATTTTCTGAGAGACAAGATTCAGATTGTATCAGCTCCTTCATCTTGCACGGGAGTATTAACAGATAAGACCTAGTGTGTATCTCTTATCGTTTGGTGATGATGCTGATCTATAACTTCCCATCATCCCTAAATCTTAGGCTCCTGACTTGTAGCTTTCGTATCCTCTGTAACTTAGGTCTCTTCATGTATTTATCTCTGTATCTTCACACAATCAATACACAATAAATAATTCTCTCAACCCTATTTGTGTTGTGCAACTCAACTCAAGTAAAGGCAGTCTTCATCAGTCAGAGTAAACAAAGCCTGAAGAAAATCAGATAGGCTAGAAGCATCTAAATCATTTACCCATCTATTCAGCGCGGAGCAAGACCATACATCCTTCGACCGGGGCCAGCCAGCAAAGACATGAAAGGAATCCTCCACATTAGCATCACACCTTCCACATTGGTGTAGAGCAACTTACGCCCCGACGAACCAGCTTAGATCTAGTGGGAAGAATGTTGTGGTTTAACTTCTTCCACAAGAAGACACGAATTTTAGGAGGTAGTGCTAAAGATCAAAGGCGATGCCAATCCAACCCCAGACTTAGGCGTCCAGGATTAGGAGCACCATTTGCTAGTTTCTTTCATCCACTGCCAGCCAGTAAACACTACGAACGCTAGATTCACCATTCTTCGATGCTGACCACATTAATCGGTCCGGTCGGTGAAAGTGGCCTAGGGGAATGTGCAGAATTTGTGAGGCTTCGTCAGGGTGGAAGACCAAGTTGATCAGAGGTGCATTCCAAGTACCAATGGCCTCATCTATAAGTTTCATTACGAGTGCATCCTCTGACATGATCCTCGGAGGCGACAACACCACTCCTCCATCAAAATTGTTTAGCCACTTGTCTCTTCAGATACCGATTGAACGGCCATCCCCAACTCTCCATCGCAGTCCCCTATCCAGCAACTCACGTCAAGTAAGGATGCTTCTAAAAGTATAGCTCTATTGTGCGTGAGCTTTAACTTGCAAAAAAGAGTGAGTGCCAAAATATTTTGCACATAGAACCCGAGAGAGGAGGAAACCCTCATCATGGATTAAACGCCTTCATTGCTTTGCAAGTGGAGCTCTGTTAAAGCACTCTAAATCTCTGAAACCAACCCCGCCAACTTTCTTCCTTGTGCAAAGTGTGTCCCAACTCAGCCAGTGGATTCATCTTTCATCATTTTTCTGCCCCCACCAAAATCTGGAAATGATAGACTCAATTTCTTGACAGAAATTCCTAGGCAACAGAAAACAACTCATGACATATGTCGGGATGGCTTGGGCCACAGCTTTGATTAAAGTCTCCTTCCCTGCCGCAGTGAGGCACCGCCCCTTCCACGTCTTCAATTTATGCCAAAATCGATCTTTAATCAATCCAAAGACCTCCTTTTTCGATCTTCCAATTGTAGTCGGGAGCCGTAGGTATTTTGTATGGGAGGTCACCGCTTTTACTCCAAGTCGCTGCTCAAACAAGAATTTGGACTCATTCGGTACATTGCGGCTAAAGGAGATCTCCGATTTATCAAAATTGATTTTCTGCCCAGATGCTTCCTTGTACAACTACAGGATTTTCTTAATAGCATCCACCTCTGGAATAGTAGCTCGAGCAAAAAGTATGCTATCATCTGCAAAAAATAAGTGAGACAATGCCGGCGCACCCCGTGCAATAGATATTCCATGGATGGCACCTCTCCGTTCTCCATTGGTGATGAGATTAGACAAACTCTCTGCACAAATCAAAAATAGGTATGGGGACAACGGGTCACCTTGACAGAGCCCTTCTGTAGGAGTAAAGAAATCAGTGGGACATCCATTAATGCGGACAACAAAAGAAGCAGTGGATATACATCTCATTATCAGGTCAACCCACCCCGAATTGAACCCTAAGTTGAGCATAGACTATTCTGTAAAACTCCATTCAACTCTATCATATGCTTTACTCATGTCTAGCTTTAAAGCCATATACCCTCTCTTACCCTTAGTTCTTTTCTTCATAAAATGGAAAGTTTTAAAAGCTACAAGTGCATTATCAGTTATAATTCTATCGGGTACAAATGCACTTTAGTTAGGGCTAATAATGTGAGGGAGGACACGCTTTAATCTGTTGACGATAGTCTTGGTAATAATTTTAAAAATTACATTACACAGACTTATGGGTCTATAGTGTTCTGGGAGGGAGGGTTTCTTAATCTTTGGGATCATCACAAAATGGGTGGTATTAATATGAGCAGGAGATAAGCCATTATTCAATATGTTTAGCACAAGTACAGTAACATCACTACTGATAATATGCCAATAATTTTGAAAAAAGAGAGCAGGCATACCATTGGGAACGGGTGCTTTTGTTGGCTGCATTTTCCATAGAGCTTCCTTGACCTCCATTGGAGAGAATGGTCTAGTTAGCATGGTGTTCATCCCATCGGTAACCCGAGTCTCTAACATCCCAGCGACCTGGGCCACTTCTCCCGGTTTTGAAGTAGTGAATAATTCCTGGTAATACTTAACTGCAATCTGAGAAATACCCTCATGGGTGTTATGAAACCGACCACTGACATCCTTCAGCCCCCGAATAAAATCCTGTTTCTACCTGTTTCTACCTATGGGATGCTTTCTGGTGAAAAAAACTAGTGTTACGGTCAGCCTCGCGAAGCCAGGTTGCTTTCTCCCTTTGAGCCCACATCTTCTCCTCCGCCTCTAGCATTGATTCAAGTTCCATTGCCACTGCTTTCCGCTGTTCCAAATTTTCTGGGCAAGGGTCAGCCGATTGGAGGCGCTACAGTTTACCCATAAGCTTTTTAACCCGAGAGTTAATGTTACCAAATGATGCTTTATTCCAGCTGGCTAATGCTTCCCCACAGTGTGTGACACAGTCAGTTGTGCACTTGTTGACCTTAATACATAGTAAGAAATTCGATATCCCTCAAAAAAATTCCGATTGAATCCTTATCTTAGTATATATAGAACTAGTATAAAAAAGATCGTCGACATAACAACACAAAAAAATTTAAAACTTGTTGTGTGATTGGATGTTAATAAAAAATAATAAAAATTACATCGAAAATTGGAAGAAATAAATTACATTGTTCCAGTAACTCAGACAAATAAAGGAAATTTTTTAAAAAATTAGAAAAAATGAATTAAAAAAATTTACGTGTAAACAATAGTCATAGAAACAAAAAAGATAAAAGCATACCTCCCTACCCCAACTACCATTTACCCAACACACAGTAATTACTGAGTAATAGTGTCGACACGTGGCACAAACAAAGTATACAACAGGAAAACTGGCCGATCGGCCCAATAATATAAACACATCACCCAACTCTGGGGGACACCATCAATAGCACAACGGAAGCATTTATATCCTTGAAGAAACCATATACAATACTTGATGTCAAATTAAGATATCAGACTTGCGATGTAAAGGATAAAGCCAAGTATATCATGTAAAGTTGTCAATAAATAGAACATAATACTTAAAACTAGAAATAGAAGCAACATGAGACTGAACATCACTATGTATTAAATCGAAAGCATTTTGTGTTTGCGTAGAAGATAGAGAAAAAGGAAGACGATGATGTTTGCCTAGATTACAAGCATGGCAAAAGAACGAATTATAGTTACCAACAGACGGAATAAGGTTCGAATGAGTGAGAGCTTTGAGAACTTGAGGATTGGTGTGAGCAAGATGTTGATGCTATAAGGTAGAAGAGTGAGCCATGACAACAAGAGAAAGAGACGGAGAAAGGACGACAATGATAACACGATCTTGAGGAAATGGGTATAGAGGACCATCACTAACGGAGATAAAAAGTGGTGTCAAAGTCTTGCCATCCTTCAAACAGAAACCAAAGGCAGAAAATTCAATTAGGCAATAATTATCGCGGCAAAATTGTCTAATAGGTAAGAGATTTTTACACAAAGAGGGAACATAATAAACTAAATTTAACACAAAGGTACGATGAGTAGTAATAAGAGTAGATTGATCTACAGCAGAAATAACTAATAATGACCCATCACCAACACGTATTTTATCAGGGTCATTATAAGGAGTAGAGTTTTGGAGGTTACCAGAGTAAGGTGTCATATGAGCAGAGGCACCAGTGTTGGGATACCAGACAGTATCATCAACAAAGGTTGAAGCCATAGAGGAATGGGATGAAGCTGCCGTAGAATGACCATGCTGTAGATGAGGACAACAGCATGCCATATGGCCAAAACCATGACAAAGTTAACATTGAATAGCACCAGGGGAAGAGCCGAGAATTCCAGGAGCATTAATTTGTGGTTGCGGACGAGGAAACATAGGCGAATACATGCGGGGAGCAGCTAAAAAATGAGAAGGAGAGGCATGATGTGGAGATAAATTCCAAGCACGGCCACGTCCAGTAGGTCTCCGAGAGTAGTGGTTGTATGATCGACCACAACCATGACCCTTGGATTCCTGAGAACGAAAGGGAACAGAGTGTGCAACATGAGCCTGTAGAGATGAAGGCACAGTATTCAAGGCTGGAGAGTCCGAAGAAGTGGATTGAACAGTCATAGCAGCATGTGGAGAAGGCACTGCAGGAGAAGAGTGTAACTGTCGACAAGCAATCCGACCATCAAAGGCAAGCAGCTGAGAATGAATCCGATCAAAAGATGGTAATGGATTCCAGGTGAGGAGAGGGTTTACAATGCTCTCATATTCTACAAGTAGACCATTCAACATCTGAAGAACAAAATCAGCTTCACTAGGTAAATCAGTGAGGGCACGTAAGGAATCTCGTAGGTTCTTGGCCTCTGAAAGATAAGTATGCATGTCTTGGGTTTTTTTTGAAGTTGTTGCTATTCCATTTTCAATTGGATTTGGTTTGCAGAGGCTGTATCAAGAGAGAGACATCGAATAGCTTCTCAAGTTTCCGTAGTAGATGCCATGCACTGAGAATCATATATTTGTTGCAGCACATCAATGGAAATGGTAGAATGAATCCATTTTAGAACCATTGAGTCGTTTTGATGCCATTGTTGGAAAGCTAGATTGGGATTGTTATAAGGTAAGAACTGAGTTGGTGGAGGCAGAGTACCAATGACATGGCCATCAACATTATGTGCACGAAGGGCATTAAGAAAGATGGATTGCCAAAGAAGATAATTTTTGAGACCAAGAGTAACCTTAACAATGCGTTGAATGTCAGAAATTTGGGAGGAGGAAGGAATAACACCATGGGTAGGATTAGATTCGGTTGAGGGTGAGGAAGAAAAGTAAGGACGAGGAGTGATTTGACCAATAGTCATTGTTAAGACAAGAGAGACAATAGAGTTTTGGGATTTTTTTTAAGAAAAGAAAAAGAGACGCAGGAAGCAGTGGTTGCGCTCCGCTACTATGAAGAATATGTTGTGTTTGTATTGATGTAACTCTCATTAGGGTATGTACAATTATATAGATAATAGCAATAACGGATATTTCTGAGTGAGTGCTGCATAATTTATGCTAATTATACAACGGTAATATGCTAATAAATACAACAGTGATTTATGCTTAACACTTTGGTGCTTACGAATAGGGAAGGCAGTGCTAGTGCTGCCATGACGTAGAGCTACTGAAGGGTTTGGGAAGATGGAGCTACTTGAGAGCTTATCATTTTTGTGATCAAGTAGCATGATGGGTGCAGTGTAATTGATATATGTAAAGTCACAAAATCAGCTTACAAATACAATGCAACACCAAAGATGGTTGGTTTTTCTTGACTTGGAGACTATACGTATTTATAGCAATTAACATATACATCACATGGTGTTGGGTAGATGTACGAGTTGGTCAATGATCATATGTTTTATATTCAATATTTCTAGAGATGCATGCCATGCTTTCGAGATCTGCAAGTAGAATCCTAAATTGGCATAGGATAAGAACAAGAGAGATACGGTCACTTTGCGATAAAAAACACAAGATTCATCTACATATATTAAAGAAAGATAAACACACAAAAGCATAATTTCTATTGAATAATAATATTTTGTGCTATCTAATGAGAGGTTGTACTCTAATGTGAGATTAGTTTAAATAGTAAGATATTGGTCCCTCTGATGTGGGATTAGTCTAATTAGTAAGATAATAGTCCCGTAGATTTTGGGTCCAAGTCCTTGTGATAGACTCATGCATGCCCCGGATCTAGAAATTATATACCCCTATTGGTACTAGTCTTGCTTCTTTTATTGAGAAATAAGCTAGAATAAATATTGCTATTCTATTAAGTAATGATATTTTAACAAATTCATATTATAATAGTTAAATATTAGTATTAAGTAATGGATGGAAAAAAAAACTCAGGAAATAAATATATACCTCTTTGTAATTTTCTTTTAAGACATAAAATTATATTAGATTATCAAACTAAGTCACGAAGAATATGAGCTAATCAAGCATCTATGTATAAGTCATGTGAAACATCTAAAACTCTTAATTTCTCACATAAATTAAGAACTTTTCTAACTTTGTAATTTTAGTACTCCATCATAAGCATGCATCTTATGACACAGTAATGATAAGTAACTTTTTATATAGCAAGATGCTATGTTCAAGTAATTCCATATGCAACTTTCTAAATTTATAAAGATCTTATAATTGGCTTATATATATTTGTAAAAGTTTTAAGTGCTGGATAGAACAATTTAAGTAGAACATAATTGGACCGAAACTAAAATTAAGAGTTTTAGATAAGTTTAATTAAATTAATAGTAAAGAGTTCTATGAGATTTGAAAGATGAAATTATTTGTAATGAGTTATTCTATAAAATTATCCCATGCAAAATACGGAAAATATGCTTGTTGACCTTAATACATAGTAAAAAGTTCGATATCCCTCAAACGAATTCTGATTCAATCTTAATCTTAGTATATATAGAAATAGTACATAAAAAAATGTTAACATAACCAGATAAAAATTAAGAATAATAAGAAGTATATTGAAATTTGAAATGCCTCAATTACATTGTATATAGGCTTGTTGACCTGAATACATAGTACGAATTTCGTTATCCCTCAAACCATTTCCGATTCAATCCTTAGGTGGCACATCTTTTGGCATTTGAAGACTGTGTCTTCAAACCCCAATGTTTGTGTGTGGGAGGAGGAAGCCCTCGCATGCTGTAACCATTGACGCTTTATAATAATGCAAAATGCATGGTTTTTAAAAAAGCATAACAACATAAAAAAAAATAAAAATGTATTGTGTAATCTAATAAAAATAAAAATTGCATAAAAATTGAAAGGCCTAAATTACAACTTTCATATCAATAAACCAAACAAAAAATAACATTTTTAAAAAATATGGAAAAAATAATTTTAAAAATTTAAAATAAACAATTATTATAAAAACAAAAAAGATAAAAACTTATGTAAATTCTACATAAGGTGATAAATGACTTAGATTGTCTAGAAATCTTTATAAATATTCATTTTACTAACAAAAATGTTACGCCACTTTAGACAACTTTCTTTTCTTTCGTTCCAATCCTTTTTAAAGTTTTAACTTGCTTATAATCTCTTTCTGAAAAAAATTAAGTAATTTTGTCTACTTTAATTAGTAGAAGAATGCTAGAATAGATATGTTATTCTTCTAATTTTTTTCTCTATGCCTTTTTTTAAAAAAGAAAATGATAGGTTTTCGCTTCACATTTATTGCGATATTTTTTTATAAAAGAATATTGCAATCATTGATATTTCTTAAACACACATCCGAGTTATATGTGGGATTCTATAAATTTTTAGAACATTCATCAAAAGAATCTGTAGACACTTATAGTCAATAAGGACTCGATGTGTACGGTAGTAATAGTGGCGGTGGCCCAAGGGGCTGAAGGGGGCCATGGCCTCCCTTGAGTTTTAAACTTACCATATAAGTCCTATTGTAATATTCTCGTATGGTCTCTGAACTTTTAATTTTTCCATCTAAGTCCTATCGTAACATGTATTTGGCCTTCTTAAATTTTATTTTCTCACATAAATCCTTATTAATACGCACAAAATGTTATATTGGCCCCCTCCAAGAATTATATCTAGCTCCGCCACTGGGTAGTATTGATAAAAGTGTGGATAAGTAGCAGTTTTCGGTAAGCTGTTAGAAAATGAATCAAATCCATACATAAATAAGACAAATCTTGAGACTGTATAATGATGGGATTATTTGATTTCGTAATTAAGATCTTGAGATTGATAATTTTTTAATTATATAGTTAGAGGACTGTATTAATTAGAATACCTTAAATAGAGTTGATTCTAGATTAAAAAATAAATCTTAATAAATCAAATAAATATTATTTTTTATTATAAAATAAAAATAAAAGAAGAATCAGGAGACATGTACTGCTAAATATTAATAATAATGATATATAATGAAACTCCAATTGGAAATTATTAATTATTAAAAAATAATTGTAGAAAAGAATAAAGGGGGAGAATGAGGAAAATATTGATATTATTGATATTTCTGATGCTATAATAACACTCTTATATAGAGTTTACATCAAAATATAAAAGAAAAGAAATGCTATACTAATTACATGGTCAACTGATAAACATACATTGTGCCAAATCACTATAAATTTTCATCAATCACTATATACTTAAAGGGGATCGCTACTATACCTTTGCAAAATTAAAGGTACCAAAACCCAGTCAATGTGGCCCAATAGTATTTAAACAAGTGGATCAAAAAATAATAATTATAGTTTTGTCAAATATTGTAAAAAAATTATATATTGATCCTTATATTATTCCCTTAATTTGTGCTTGAGTTGTTGATACTAATTCTTTGATTTTGACGCTATTGCTATGACTCATACCAACACTCCCCTTAAGTTAGAGCATGAATGTCTATCATCTCCAACTTGCGAATTTCATTAGTCATGTTGATACTCTCCCTCAAGCTGGACAAAAAACACGTGATACCCAACTTGCCATTTTTTCTTTTTTTTTTCACCAAACTTTTTAGGAGAAAGCTTTAAACCTATAAAGTTTTTATGGATAAAGCAAAAAATCTATTTTGGATTTTTAAGGAAAAAACTCCAAACTCAAATTTGATTTTTTAAGGAAAAAACTTTAAAGCACAATTTTGTGAGACTTTTATGGAAAAACTCCGTAACCTATTTTGTGAGATTTTTAAGGAAAAAGCTCAAAACCTATGCGAGGCTTTTAAGGGTAAAACTTGAAGCCAGAAATGGGACATTTTAAGGATGAAACTTGAAACCTACATGAGGCTTTTAAGGATAAAGCTCGAAATTACAACTCCCCCTGAATTTCTTTGATCATTCCATTCTCTTTACTTGAGCTCCCCTCTTGAAGAAAATAGTGTTTGGTTTTTCAATTTTTTGTTATATATATATATATATATATATATATATATATATATATATATATATATATATATATAAGAGTTCGGTGGACGACTACGGTATCATGTAGCCTGCCGACAGCGGGAGCGTATGGTGAAAAAACTTAGAGCAAAATCTTCTACTATGATACCATGTAGAAAAGAATAAAAGGGGAGAATGAGGAAAATACTGATATTATTGATATTACTAATACTATAATAATAGTATTATATAGAGGTTACATCAAAATATAAAAGGAAAGAAAAGCTATATTAACTACGTGATCAACTAATCTATATCAATATACTCTATAAAAGCACCAACCCTAGAAAAGCCGACAAATTGACCCCATTACCCTTCATTAATTAAAATTGACTCAATTATCCTTCATTAATAAATTATTTTTATTATCAATATATAAACATAGTTAATTCTTTTTCAACAGACGACACCCTATCATACTAAAATTCAATCTTTTAAAATCTTAATAACTATTATCCTATTCTTATTCAAAAACTAATTCTAAAGTAATATATATCTACTTAGTATTCCTATCTCGTGCCTGCAATATATGCATGACATCAATTTCTTCTTTGCTTGATTTCTTTCAGTTGAGATTAAACTAATTAATTATAGTACCTCCAACATATACATTCCATCAACAATATTCTTATTAAAACGACCGCAACCCAAAAACAGAAATATAGAACATAAAGAAACATGAAATGACCAAAACGCCCTTTAATCCAAGGATGCCGAAAACTTTGTGTAAAATGTCATCTCAAAATCCCAAATAACAATATCCAACAAAATATACATCGAGATGTAAAATATCCAAAGTATAAATAGGCTCAACCAGTCAAAGCAACCACCAACAAACCAACCGGAATAACAATGACCAAATCCAAAGTAAACCAAAGCAACATTCCGAAAGTAATTATGTAGCGGAAGTAAAGAATAAGTCAATGACAAGTGTAAATATATGTAGAGTCAAACTTTGGATCCGCCAGGAAGAAACATGGCTACCTGCTGAGAAGGGAAAGTCCGAAACTCGATGTCGAAGAAAACTATCAGCAAGCTACTATGGGTCTGTAAAACCACAGTGGCGATTTATATGAGTCGCCTACTAAATGTACAATATAAGACAAATATACAGGAAAACCAAGACAGGCTCGTAGGGTGAGTACGCCCACGAGCACAAGTATTCACACACGATCAACACGTGCCAAATACCACACACATAAGAGTTATGTGAATTATCTGATTATATTCTTTCTTCTTATTATTACTAAGGGCCCTCTACTGTGTGCGTCGGGCGCGGTAGCGACTGATCAGTCCAGGGCTCAACCCAAAATACTTTCTCATCGGAAGGGGTAAGATCCAAAATAAAACTAACCACTGAAATACCTCAGATGGCCAACGGCTCTCTGAAGGGTGCACTCAGTACATAGCAATATCAGGTATAAAATAACCAAGGGGTACACCCACCTTCCCCATGGCGGCGCCTCTCTGAGGGATACTCTAAGTACTAAACTAACCAAGGGACGCATCCAACTAATCCCCAAGGCACCGTCTCTAAAACTCTCTGTTTTTATCCAACACAAATCTCGAGGGGTACCCACTCTCCCACTCGGTGCTACCGGTCAACAGTCCCACAGTAGATTCTTTCTTATCCAGGTACATTATGATACCAATTATGATGTTTGTTTAAGTGCTCCTCAGAGTTATAAACAGGTTGTATACCATTATAGAGTTTTCCTTAAACAGAGCCCAAGGCTCACAATGTACATGATATAGCAAAACAGCACATATCACAACATGGCAATAATAGCTCATAGTATTTAACATGGCAACACAGCTCATAGATATTATACATAGCATTTCAGCACATAAGCAATAGGTACACAACACAGTCAACAACATGTAGCATACTCAACAAGCAAAGCAATACTCTCAAACCATACCAACAAGTATTCATATACAAGTATATAAATCATATAGAGTCACCTCAGTTATGATGACGCTCTGCCTGACCAGCACTAGATCCTGCTGCTCCCGAGTTATGTCTTGTGCCTAGACACATAGACACCACTATCACACAATAGAACTAAACAAAACCATGCATGCTCACACAATGCAACCGTTAGTTAATTCCAACCCGACTACTATACTTCCACTCACAAATCTATGTCTCCATGTCACAGGCCTATGGTTCACAGGCTTTAAGCCCATCTAAGTCCAAATATCAATTGGGCCAAAACCCACATCATCCTTGGGCCTAAAGCCCAAACCATTCAACCCATTACTTAACTCAAAACGATCTTGGGCCTAAAGCCCATGTCATTAAGCCCACTTCTAAGCCTTAAAATTCCCTTGGGCTGAAAGCCCATTCTCATCAAATCACTTAAGTCATATAGGTTAAACATAACATAATAGGGCTTGGGCCCGGTTTCTCTAACTCCCTCACTTAAGTTGCACCCGAGTCCATGGTTTCCGTCGTAAGGTTCTATTCGCATCGAAAACATACCGGCCATGCGACTACTTTCTCCGCATACAATTTCCACTAAAACCCGGTTATTCCTGATACAACAATTATGCCCTTTTTAATTAATACATGCCATGAATGAAAGAATAATACATAACATCATCGAAAACAAATACCATGGAATGCCGAAGAAAACCCCGCCTTGCCAGAACAGGAACCCGCTCTCCGGATTTAAGTCAACTCTTGCCGAAGAAGTGACCCGAGCTTGCTGAAATTTTTGCCAAAAATTCCCAAAGCGTCCTCCAATACTGCCGAACCAGAACATCCACGAAAACTCAAATCAATCAACACAACAATACCAAGAACTTTAGAATATTCTGAAACTGAAAGGAGGGAGGCCGAAATATTACCAAAATTAAACACTGTACTCAGTAGGAACAAATCCACCCGTCAACAGCCTCGAATCTGCCTATGAACCACTCAACCCAAGCCCTTTCTCTACCCAAAAACCTCAAATCCACGCGCCGGTGAACTCAAGACCACCACCAGCTAGATCCGCTGCCGGAACACACTCCCACGCCAAAACCAACACCAACAGCAGCAACCACACATGCAAACACACACAAGACATCGCTGCTCTGCTCAAGACACGACCCACGACACAGCCACACCAATCCACTAGCAACACCACAAAATAGAGCCCAATTAATCACCACCAGAGCTCGAGAACAAAAAGAGAAGGAAGAGGAAAAAGGGATAAGGCTCAGGGGCTTACCGGTAGTAACAACGGCAACGCAACTCGAGCGTCACGCCCCCAACAACCCACGCAAACCTCTTGTCGACTCCCGTTAATGGCAGCGGTGGCTCGTGAGGAAGAAGAAGATAGAAGAGGTGGCCGTGGTGTGTGGGTTAAAGAGAAAGATTATCGACGGCGATGTGTGTTTGTTTGGGAGCACCAGAGAGAAGAGAGAAGAAGTCAGGCGTCGTCGGGTATGGAGAAGAGAAGAATAAAAAGAAAGAAAAGAAAAGAGGAGAGAAAAGAAAGAAAAGAATTTTTGTGGTTGGCCGGCTCAGTCGCAAAATGACGCCGTTTCAGACTGAGGCATGGTCATCCCACATTAGTCAACGCACGGTCCCTTTTGTTTTTTTTTAACATCTCCTCAAAATGACGTAGTTTTACTAAAACTACATAAAAACCTAATTTCCAACTCCGAAACCCGATTAACACCGAAAGAACTCCTAACCTACGATTATAACCTTCTTCAAGGAGATAATTCCAGGGAAAAGAAATAATTTTCTTGCCCAACAACTCGGAAAGATATCGGGGTAAAATCAGAAATAAAAGTCTAAAAATTTCCATACATAATATTATGAAAAATCGGGACGTTACAGTTCAACCCCACTCATGAAAATTCCGCCTCGAAATTACTTGGTAAGGATCAAAACAGATATGGATACTGCTCTCTCAAATGGGACTCAACCTCCCAAGTAGCCTCATTCGGAGAATGACGGCTCCATCTAACTCGAAGCATGGGGATGGTATGATTTCTCAGCTGTCGCACTTTACGAGCTAAGATCTCCATTAGCTCATCGACATAAGTCAGATCCTCAGCATCCTCCAACTCTGTAGGCGATACAACATGACTCGGATCAGACCGATAACGTCGCAGCATCGATACATAGAATACATCGTGTATGCGAGACAGCTCCTCTGGTAAAGCCAATCTGTAAGCCAGCAGACCAATCCGCTCCACGATCTCATAAGGACCGATATAACAAGGGCTCAACTTGCCCTTCCTCACAAACCAGATAACACCTCTCTAGGGAGCAACACGGAGGAAAACCCTATCTCCTACACTGTACTCCATCTCCCGACGATGCTTATCAGCATAACTCCTCTGTCAGTCTTGAGTAGCTCTCATGCACTGCTTGACCACCTCAATTTGATCCACAGTCTCCTGGACAAGATCTGGACCAATCACCTGTCTCAGACCCTCCTCATCCCAACAGATCAGACTACGGCACTTCCGCCCATACAAAGCCTCATAGGGCGCCATGCCGATACTGGAGCGATACCTGTTGTTGTAAGCAAACTCAACCAACGGTAACATCTCATCCCAAGAATCACTGAAGTTGAGCACACAGGCTCTAAGCACATCCGCCAAAGTCTGAATAGTCCTCTCCGACTGTCCATCTATATGCGAATGAAAAGCTGCACTGAAATTCAACTTAGTACCCAAAGCTGACTGCAAGCTCTTCTAGAAGTGGAATATGAACCTTGGATGAAACGCCCGTGTCCCAATTTAATAATATGAGTTATAATTTAATTATAAATTGACCAAATTGCCCTTATCATTCCCGGGACACCCGTATCCCAAATTATCCATTAAAGATTATATAGCATGTGAAGAGACCAAAATGTCCTTCTTCCCGGGATACAATATCAACAAAATAATCAATGAACATTTATACAACAAATTACACAACAACGTGTATGCAGCGGAAGACTATACATATGATAACATGTATGCAGTGAACTCTATGGATCCGACCCGAGGAGAGGAAAGCACCGCCACCTGCTGATATGCTCTTCTGATCATCGATCAACTAACCTGTGTAAAACTGTGTGGGGGTGAGACCAACCACTGTCTCACCGCAGACAAATAAACCAATAATATACAAAACAAATCAACTACAATTACACCGGCATCAAACAACAACAACCTCAATACACTGAGCAAGACATCATCAGACTACATACCATCACTTGTCATTACTTGTATTATTATCTTTGTTATTATGGTTAAGTATCTTATTAGGGCCCTCTACTGTGTGCGTCGAGCTCGGTCCCGTCTCATGAGACAACCAGGCATAAGCCCAAATAAAACAGGCACGAAGCCCAAACATATCCATAGAGAGAGAGAGACAGAGAGAAAGAGGGAGATAGAAAGGGGGAGATAGAAAGAGGGAGGTAGAACCGGCCATCACAGGCCCACATGCAAACCCGCATGCCATCCCGTGGGGTATTACTTCCCGCTCGAACCAACCGGTCAACAGCCCCACAGTAGACTTTATTATTGTTGTTATTCAATTACGCTTAAGGAGTTATACCATACGTTATGGTTCAACAGTGTTGTGTGGAATTTAATATCTTATTCTCAAGTCCGGGCCTCCAGCCCACAGTCCACCACACAAACACAAATCCATAAATCATGTTATTTAGCATAACAAACAAACATGCTCAACAGGCATATCATATTACACCGGCACACAATTCACTTAATCAGGCATACCGCATCAAAGATATCATCAATATATACACTTTGCAATTAGCAACATCAGCACATCAAGCAAGCATGCATACAACATTCAAGACCAACAATTATTACCACTTTGTATACCAAAACAATTAACCGAGCATTGTAGGCAGTAATGCATACAAAGGTTTATAAGTCCTCACCTGGGCCATAATAATTGTCTCGGAAGCCGAAGCTCATTCCACCTTAGCATATCCTATATTGAAATCAAAATGACCACACATAAGGTCCACATAAAATCAAGATGAATGCATGTCAATGCCGTGACTATAACGACCTGAAATCTTTTTGTCCTTAAGCCCAATTAAGATAGGTCTATGGTCTTAGCTCGACAAATCCTATAACTTAGCCCGAGACCAAAGGTTTGCTTAAGTTCAATTATTTATCTCGATTAACGTTCACAGGGCTTAAGCCCACATCAATTAAAGTTACTGGGCCTAAAGCCCATTTCATTTAAAGTTATTGGGCCTAAAGCCCATTTTAAATTAATTACTCTTTATTGGGCCTATAGCCCGTATCTATAATAGTCCTTGGGCCTAAAGCCCGTATATCCTTAACGTGACATAACTTGGGTCCCGGCCCGGCCCATTCACTTACTCACATTAATCGAGCTCCCGAGCCCGACCTTTCCGGCCTAAGGTTATTATGTGCGTCGGATATATACCAGCCACGCGTCACGCCACTCATCTCACTCGGTTTCCACTAATATCTTTTATTTCTGATACATGGATTAAATGCATAACTAGTACATGACTTGTACAGAATCAGACTACAGGCATCGTCGGGAATTTACCATTTAATGCCGACTCTTGATGCCCGCCGGAACAGTAACTCGTTCGCCGGATTCCGGTAACTGCCTCGCTGGAAAATTCCCGAGCTCGCCGGATTCCGGTAAGCCCTTGCCGGGAAAGTCCACAACAACCCGAAAATCAACCCACACAGGCTGCCAAAACCGGCATCCACAAAATGATATTCAATCCCAACAATCAACTTGCAAAAACATCCATTACACGAACAGAGGAATCAAATCCTTACCTAGAAACAACCCGCACCACTGGCAGTTGGGCCAGTAAAAACCAACACCAAACCTGGCCTCCCTCTGCTGTGAACCACCATGCGACAGCCACCCAAATCCGGCAGCCACCACCCTGCTCCAGAACAACACAACCACCAGCATCCACCACTCCCGAATCATCATCCACCGCCCGCAAAACACAACATACAAGAGTCACCAACCGAACCCCCGCCACACCAGTCGCTGGCATCACTACACAACCGCACACAACATCAGCGCAAAGAGAACAACAAAAAGGGAAAAGGGCAAGGGCGGCGGAGCTTACCAAACACGGCGACGAACGCGGCGGCGGCTCCTCGCACAGCCCTTTTCGTCTCGTCCAGACCAGAACTCGCGTCTTCAAGGTGCAGGCGGCGGTGGCGCGACGGAATGATGGAGGAGACGGCGGCCATTCACAGGGCGGCTCTTTACGACACTGATACTTCCCACCGGACGCGAACACCAGAGATGCGACGTCGAACCCATGGCGGCGGCGGCGCTTTGAGGTGGGAAGGAATAAGAGATGGAGTGCAGGGGAAAAGTAAAGAAAAAGAGAAGAAAAGTTGAGAAGGGGGGAGAAGAAGCAGGGTGAGCCGTCGGGGAGAGGAAGAGAAGTGGGAAGGAGAGAGAGAAAAGAAAGATTATATAGGTGCACTCTAGGGCTAGGGTTTCGTCAATCGCAAAACGGCGTCGTTTTGCTTCCAAACGGCGTCATTCCGTCTACAAGCCCCTCCCCTGGTCAACCCCAAAGTCAAAATGCATCCCTTTGTGTGTTTTAGGTTTTGGCTCTACCAAAACTACGTAGTTTTAGTAAAAACTACACCCCATCTTGTGTTTCACCACAAAATACAAATAAACTCCAAAAAAATCCAATTACGGTTTAATTTCACCATTAAATAAATATTTCCAAAGAGAAGAAGAAGAAATTAATAATAATCTTCTTGACCTAAAATCCCGGAAATTCCTCGAGGCCAGAATTGGAAATAAAATTTAAAAACTCTTAAAAATTCCATAGAAATTAATTACCGGAAATTCAGGGTGTTATAGTTCTACCCCACTTAACAAAATTTCGTCCTCGAAATTAGTAGAATAAGTCAAGCAGCCGAGTGCTTAACTGACACAAACAAGTGTCACCCGGTTTCAAAATACCATTGGCCAAAACTACCAAGTAGAACCATCACGACCATCAATCACATTCCCAAGCAAGAACTCCGAAACACCAAGTCAAACATCGACTTAGCCAAACATGATCAAAAGCATAAGATCAAGCACTAACCCAGGAGTTTATATCCAATCATCATGAACATTATCAATAGCAAAATCCATAAACTACTTCGTCTATCATCACTCAACCATTTATATCCAATCTTCTAATCCATTAAGCATATCCTCAGATAACCGAATCCACAATTGTTTCCTAATTAACATGATCATCACTCCCGATGTGAATACCTCAAAACCCAAAATCCATAACCAATTTCATGACCTGAACCTCAATTTTTTTTTTCTATCACACGCCAATTCCACCAAAATTCGGATATACATAAATCCTAGGTCATAACTTAGGCACTAGAAACGAATCGTCACCGAAATATCATAATTACAATTTCAAAACTTAGACTCCTCAAGACCCAAACATTCTTTCGTAACTCATACTCATGCTTATAATCTACTCCTCAAGTCACACTTAGCACGAACACCAAAATTTATTTGATAAGGAACTTAAAACATCATCATTGTACCCCTCCTCACATAATTAACAGACTAGCAAGTGAATCATCATACTCGAGATCACCTCAGAAGTCAACCCTCAATGTAAACCTATTTTCGAAATCCTCATCCGCACATGCACTATAACCTCAATAAAGATTCATGATCAAAACCATGTTATCACAATCACCACTAATATCTCAAATCTCCCCAAAGTTAAGTACCTCAAGTATCATTGAAACATAATTCACCAAATATACCATTAGATCAACCCCAAACTCATCAAAGTTTATTACCTCAAGTATCTTTAAAAGATATTTCCCCCAATTATATCATTAAATCATCCTCAGACTAATTCAAGAAATTATCATCTCGAACTCCAAACAGGATTAAATCCATATTATAATTTCACGAGTAACTTCAAATCCTCAAATTTATATAATCAGACCACATATAACATGATCACCAAGATCAACAAAATCACAAGAATCATGTCAGATCATCTCTTGACAGACATAACATCCAAAAACAAATTGATGGTTCTTACTTGTATTGGCCAGTTCCACACAGACAGAGGATACAAGTAAAGAGTCAAGAGTCTACCCCGACTCTGACAAAACAGTGGATACACCACAAGATAAACTTTGCTTACAGCCAAGCTGTAAAGATAAACATATCATTTCAACAACTATACCGGGTCACTCCGACCCTCAGCAGGTGCGTGTCCTCCACCGGATCCATAGTACGACTCACTATATGAATGCATTTGACAAACGCAACAACCGACTCAAACAGGAGCAGACTTAAGCACATAAGAGCACGAAAGCATATCACATCCCCAAAAGAATCTACAACCTGGCTTCGCTACCAACTGAAACGCCCGTGTCCCAATTTAATAATATGAGTTATAATTTAATTATAAATTGACCAAATTGCCCTTATCATTCCCGGGACACCCGTATCCCAAATTATCCATTAAAGATTATATAGCATGTGAAGAGACCAAAATGTCCTTCTTCCCGGGATACAATATCAACAAAATAATCAATGAACATTTATACAACAAATTACACAACAACGTGTATGCAGCGGAAGACTATACATATGATAACATGTATGCAGTGAACTTTGTGGATCCGACCCGAGGAGAGGAAAGCACCGCCACCTGTTGATATGTTTTTCTGATCATCGATCAGCTAACTTGTGTAAAACTGTGAGGGGGTGAGACCAACCACTGTCTCACCGCAGACAAATAAACCAATAATATACAAAACAAATCAACTACAATTACACCGGCATCAAACAACAACAACCTCAATACACTGAGCAAGACATCATCAGACTACATACCATCACTTGTCATTACTTGTATTATTATCTTTGTTATTATGGTTAAGTATCTTATTAGGGCCCTCTACTGTGTGCGTCGAGCTCGGTCCCATCTCATGAGACAACCAGGCATAAGCCCAAATAAAACAGGCACGAAGCCCAAACATATCCATAGAGAGAGAGAGACAGAGAGAAAGAGGGAGATAGAAAGGGGGAGATAGAAAGAGGGAGGTAGAACCGGCCATCACAGGCCCACATGCAAACCCGCATGCCATCCCGAGGGGTATTACTTCCCGCTCGAACCAACCGGTCAACAGCCCCACAGTAGACTTTATTATTGTATGTTATTCAATTACGCTTAAGGAGTTATACCATACGTTATGGTTCAACAGTGTTGTGTGGAATTTAATATCTTATTCTCAAGTCCGGGCCTCCAGCCCACAGTCCACCACACAAACACAAATCCATAAATCATGTTATTTAGCATAACAAACAAACATGCTCAACAGGCATATCATATTACACCGGCACACAATTCACTTAATCAGGCATATCGCATCAAAGATATCATCAATATATACACTTTGCAATTAGCAACATCAGCACATCAAGCAAGCATGCATACAACATTCAAGACCAACAATTATTACCACTTTATATACCAAAACAACTAACCGAGCATTGTAGGCAGTAATGCATACAAAGGTTTATAAGTCCTCACCTGGGCCATAATAATTGTTTCGGAAGCCGAAGCTCATTCCACCTTAACATATCCTATATTGAAATCAAAATGACCACACATAAGGTCCACATAAAATCAAGATGAATGCATGTCAATGCCGTGACTATAACGACCCGAAATCTTTTTGTCCTTAAGCCCAATTAAGATAGGTCTATGGTCTTAGCTCGACAAATCCTATAACTTAGCCCGAGACCAAATGTTTGCTTAAGTTCAATTATTTATCTCGATTAACGTTCACAGGGCCTAAGCCCACATCAATTAAAGTCACTGGGCCTAAAGCCCATTTCATTTAAAGTTATTGGGCCTAAAGCCAATTTTAAATTAATTACTCTTTATTGGGCCTATAGCCCGTATCTATAATAGTCCTTGGGCCTAAAGCCCGTATATCCTTAACGTGACATAACTTGGGTCTCGGCCTGGCCCATTCACTTACTCACATTAATCGAGCTCCCGATCCCGACCTTTCCGGCCTAAGGTTATTATGTGCGTCGGATATATACCGGCCACGCGTCACGCCACTCATCTCACTCGGTTTCCACTAATATCTTTTATTTCCGATACATGGATTAAATGCATAACTAGTACATGACTTGTACAGAATCAGACTACAGGCTTCGTCGGGAATTTACCATTTAATGCCGACTCTTGATGCCCGCCGGAACAGTAACTCGTTTGCCGGATTCCGGTAACTGCCTCGCCGGAAAATTCCCGAACTCGCCGGATTCCGGTAAGCCCTTGCCGGGAAAGTCCACAACAACCTGAAAATCAACCCACACAGGCAGCCAAAACCGGCATCCACAAAATGATATTCAATCCCAACAATCAACTTGCAAAAACATCCATTACACGAACAGAGGAATCAAATCCTTACCCAGAAACAACCCGCACCACTGGCAGTTGGGCCAGTAAAAACCAACACCAAACCTGGCCTCCCTCTGCTGTGAACCACCATGCGACAGCCACCCAAATCCGGCAGCCACCACCCTGCTCCGGGACAACACAACCACCAGCATCCACCACTCCCGAATCATCATCCACCGCCCGCAAAACACAACATACAGGAGTCACCAACCGAACCCCCGCCACACCAGTCGCCGGCATCACGACACAACCGCACACAACATCAGCGCAAAGAGAACAACAAAAAGGGAAAAGGGCAAGGGCGGCGGAGCTTACCAAACACGGCGACGAATGCGGCGGCGGCTCCTCGCACAGCCCTTTTCGTCTCGTCCAGACCAGATCTCGCGTCTTCAAGGTGCAGGCGGCGGTGGCGCGACGGAATGTTATGTGCACATATTTCACATAGTATTAAAGGCATGAAAACTTCTTTATTACTATTATTTTGAATAAAAATCATGCATTTACTTATCTTTCTTTTTTTTATTGTTGAATAAATTGCTTGAACTAACAATTATGTTTTCAGGTGTAAAATCGTCCCTCTTCGCTACCGAGAACGATCAATTTCAGCCAAAACTGGAAACCGGGCAGAAACTTGAGCACAGTTCACTCTTTGGCTGATTTCAGACGCCTCAGAAGTCCAATTAACATGAAACCAGTTGGAGATGCAAGTAGACATCCATATCTTTCCAGTGATATAAAGTTCATAATTTTTGGCCTTGTGGATTAGGAGCAGTAATTAATTCAATTCAGTCCAGGCGTGCAGGAATCCTGCACTGGCCACCGACCCTGCCTCGGTGTTTTCATCATAACTCCTACTACACAAGT
>JAKUCV010004191.1:12136-38677 GCA_028386065.3 Turnera subulata | reverse complement strand
ACTTTTCCAAACAATTATTAATCAACATAATTATTTATATTTTTTTTAGAAATATATCTATATATATTTTCCAAGATTAATAACATATACATACTGTATTCCAGTGAAATAATAATATATAATTATAATTTCCAGAAATATTTTCAAGGCATATTTATATTTTTCCAACTAACCATAATAATAATTTACAAACAAAACACAATTATCTTAATTAAAGAATCAAAGTATAAATATATATTTTTTTTCTAAATCTCAACCCAGAATATTGCATGTAATTTCCAAAATAATATTTTCTATTTTTTTCCAGAAATTAATTAACAGAAATAACTATATAAACAGATATATATATATATATATATAATTAAAAAAATAAATAAACCAACCCAACCCGTCAACCCAAGCGCGACCCGCCTGTCAAACGGGTCGGACGCGGCCTTACCTCACGGGTCGAAGCAGCGCGACGGCGAGAACAAGGCGGCGAGCGCGACGGAGCAGCAGGCGCGAGGTCGGCGTGAGGCGGCGACCCCAAGGACGGTGGAAGAACGGCGCGACGTCGCCGACAGCGGGTGCAGAAGCGAAGGAGGCAGGATCCACGGGTCCTCCTCCGGGTCATCGGCGCGTCAGGGAGCTGCAGGCGGCGGAACACGACGGCGACAGCAGGGCTGAGGTTGCGCCGGCCCTCTGAGCTCGATGGTGGCGGCGGTGGCACGCGACACGGCGCAGATCGACGGCGTGTGCACAGTGCAGAGGGGTGGCGGCACTGTTCACTCCGGGTTTCTGTTTTCTTTTCTTTTTTTTTTTTCCTCTCAATTTTCTTTTTCCTCTCCATTTCTTTTTCTCTCTTTTTTTTTTCTTCCTCTCTTCCTCACATTCTCCGGCTGCCTTCCTCCTTAAATAATAGAAAAAATTACTATTTGGCATGTGAATATCAATAATACGATTCGTCCGTATTACGGGCGAGTCCGATCCGGACCAGAAAATAACCGATACCTCCTTAGTTATTTTCCGGTGGGATTTTCCGAGAAATTCCGAAACCCGAAAAATACCAACTTAGTTCCGAAAAATCCGCGGGAAAACACTCGGATTCGAAAAACAACTCCCAATTTACCTTGAATTAATTACCCAAGATTAATTCAATAGTAAATCACGGTAAATAGACTTTTACAGTCCGGTAAAAATCCAAAATTTTTACCCGGGCTGTTACAATTTTCTAAAAAAATTAATTTAAATAAAGATTTTTAAGGCTTAAATTTTTGGAAAAATATAAAAAAGGATAAAAACAATAAAAAAATGCATATCATGGGCCCTACTACCACGTGTCAGCTCCACAGCTACTAACCTGCTGCAGCAGGTAAAAAGGACCACCTGACCCGGTAAATCAAGAGTTGAGGGACGACATGAGTGAAAAAAACCGAAGAGGGACAATAAATGTGAAATCGATAAAGTAGAGGGACATAAAAAACTATTTACTCTTTGGAAAACTATTATTATTTGGAAAAAAATATAAATATTATGAAAATATTTTCTGGAATATTATATAAATATGTTATTATTTCTGGGAAAATATATATACATGTATAATTATTTTCTTTTAAAAAATAATATTATGGTAAATAATTTTTATGAAATTATTTTGGAAAATACATATAAATGATATAATTTCTAGGAAAATTATATTGCTATTATTTTGGAAGACAAAGTATAATTAATTTATGAAAATATTTTTTTAAAAAAGTTTTAATTAAAGTATGGTACCGAAATTATATTCGGATATACGTACGGTATAATATTTTCGGTAAAGGGTAATAATAAAAGATATGTAACTGGGATGGGTTATTTCGCAGTTTTGGCATCATAGCATACCGATTATGTGCATTTTTGTGTATATATTGTTTTGTTGTATAGGTTCGGATATCAGGCAGTTTCCCGAGGAACCGGCTTCAGACCGGTCATTGTCTTCAGAGTTGAGTAATCGGCTAAGGTGAGGATGGATTTCCTTCATTATGTGCCTGTATTACTCGGTTATTGTGTTTGATGATTATTGCCTTGTTGGATGTTGCATTTGCTGTGGTTTGCTGTGGTTTGGTTCGGGATGTTTATCCCATGGTCTTGATTGTTGTCGGGATGTTTATCCCAAGTTGGTTTTTGGATGTTTGTCCTTGCGTCTTTTTGGTTTAAAGTATAATGGAATTAATAATAAATTGTGATAAGGATGTCGATCCTTGATTTTGGACAGGGATGTCTATCCCGGTATTTTGGTTAAGGATGTTGATCCCTGTGATTTGATTTTGATGATGATAATATAATTGTCACGTGGTAAGTAGTGGTACGACTCGATGGTTTGAGACTGTTTTGTGGTGGCCATGACCTGGGTTACTTGTGATAAGCATGTCTATGCTTGGGATGTCTATCCCTGGGTTCGTATTTTTGGGATGTCGATCCCTGGGTTCTCTTGGATTTGGTCTGGCACCCGAAATATGTTGAGAACCAGGTCTGATCCCTAGCTTATCTGTGACGGGGCCCGAAAAGATAAAATTGGAAATTGGGTTTTATTTGAGTCTTTTTAGTTATGGACCAGTTTTGGGTCGAGTTTTTGGTTTGGTATGTATTTGGTGGTTTTTACCTGTTTTTGACCTTGAGTATTTATAGAGTTGCATATTGATTGTCTATCCTTCATCGGTGAGCACTTCGGACTCACCCCTCACTTGCGGGCTTTCATCCCGTAGGATGGATTATTTGTGATACAGGTTTGGTGCATTCCAGACAGGCTGCGGCGTTATCCCTTGGACAGGACTTGGATCCATAGTTTGCATCTATGTCGCATACAGTGTCTTTCTGAGTTATTAAGTCTTCCGCTGTGCATTATTTTTGTTATTGTTGGGCCTTGGGCCGGACATGATATTTTGTTGTTGGGCCGAGGGGCCAGATTTATGAGATTTATAATTTGGGCTGTTGAGCCAGTTTTCTATTGTTACACTGTATGCTGGGCTTGGTTTGGTTGGGTTGTCACAGTTCCGGCACGTGTTTACTGTGTACGGTAAATACGGGTCGGGGCGTTTCAAAAATTGCCATCCCTATCTACAAAGTAAGAATGTTACCCTTAGCATACTTCCTGCACCTTCCTAGTACACCATTACACTAGATCTAGCTTGAGTTTGTGAGTCAGGGAGCAGGTTTAAGTAATTCACCCTTGCGGCCCTTTCTACTATTTAGTAGAGTGGATGGTGGGTCCATTAATGCTAGTAATCGATCTTGGCGGAGCTAACCCAGATGGTGAAGAGGTCGATGAAGCGCATAGGTTGGGAAACTTGGCGCGGGGCACATACCTGATCGGAAAGATTTACGCTTAGAGGAAACTACCAACAAATCAAGTTTGGACCCAATCGTCCAACATTTGGTACTTTAACCCTCCGTTTGGTATCGTGGAATTGATTTCAATTCCAAGAATTGAAATCAATTCCTTAGTTTGGTATAATTCTACTTCACTTAAAATAGGAATTGAATTCTATTTTTTATTTTTGGAGCAATATTTTGGTAATATTTCAAATCCAAGCAAAACCTATCGGATTTGGAATTCAATTCCATTGGATAAGTAGTGGTATGTCTAAATGATAAAAAATGACCCTATACTCTTATTTTAGTTTTTTTTAGTAAAAGGACAACTTAGGTAATTTTAACAATTCAATTGATAATTTGATTTATACCAAACATTGGAATTGAATTCAATTCCTCATTATTAAAAAGTATACCAAACATGGAAATTGATTTCATAATGAATTCTAATTCTAAATTTTTAATGATTTGAATTCAATTCCAATTCCAAATTGATACCAAACGGACTATAAAAGTAAATTCTGAGTCATTCAGAAACCAAATAATATATTCCTTTTGGGTTTTGAGAATGAAGAAGATAAGGAACAAGTCCTTGACGGCTCGCCGTGGCTAGTGTCCAACCTGCATTTGTGTCTGAAACCATGGATGTCTAGCATGGTATTATGCCATGTACTTTTAAAACTCTCGCATTTTTGGGTTCAAATGCATGATGTTCTTCCTGAATTGCTATCTTATCCTAACGCTAGGAAGATAGAGGATGCCTTTCCTGTTCTATTATGCTTCGACCCTTTTTGGAAAACCTCTTAGGATGGCAGGGGGTATGTCCAAGCTTCGGCAGAATTTGATGTTGTAATGCCGCTAAGGCTGGGGGTGCTGAGTAAAGATCGCTTGGGCAAAGTAATTTGAGTAAAGTTCAAGTATGAGCGCCTTAGTGATTTTTTTGTTATAAGTGTGGGCTCATATCCCACACAATTGGGCAGTATTCTAAGCCAAAGAGAGGAAACAAGGGAACTGAGTGTCCGAAGGAAGATAGTTATTGCCTTTGGATGAGGGAGAAAGAGAAGGTGGATAAACACTATCCAAGACGCAAGGGAATAAAGGAAAGTCAAGATAAGAATCGGGTTTTGTGAGGACCTGAGCCAAATAATCCCTTTGGTCTCCTCACCTTAACCGTGTCAACTAGAGTTGCCACCCTAATTTTATTACTTGGAAAAAATCCAGAAGAAAATCTTTAGGCATCAATTCGATTAGACAACCATTCAACATAAGGGATTGATCTAGCGTGCCAGAGATTGCTGGACTCAGAGGTTTGTCACAGGTAGAAAGGTATTAGGCACCACCCGTACTAGGGTGAAATTTTGTGTAATAATTGAATCAAAGATGTATGTATTGTGAACAGTGTGTATGTATAGAAACAAAGAACTTATTGAAATAAATAATTGAAAATTAAAGAAGCAGGGAAGAAAGAAGGAGGAAGGAAAAGATTTGGCTTGAGTCTCCAACACTAGAGACCACCTACATACCCTAACAACCGGGTTCAGGTTCAAAGCTCACATAGTTCTTGCATGTTATCATCACAAATCACATCGTCATAACAATAGCAGGCATCTCAGCACATCAGTAATACAACATAATTAAAAAGGATCAAGGACTTACCTCTTGTAGACCTTTCTTCGTTCTTTGCATCTTCAGACTATAGACCGCGTTTGCAAGCTTTCCTCCTATTAGTTCCACCTTGATCAGCTTCTAATAATTTGCCTTTATGCTTCTAGATGCTTGATTCTAAAATAATTTTGCCAGAATAACAGTATATAAGAGTATTTGAGAGGTTGAAGAAGTAGAGTTTCTCCAAGCCTCAAACTTATAAGGGTGTGTGTAGAGAGAATTTTTGAACTTTTTGACCGTGGATCCTTGGAAGTGAATAAGAGGATCCTATTTATAGAGTTCTAGAGTGGAGAGGTTGTGGGCCTCATCAATGGTCGGGATCCTTGTTAAAAATTCGACCAAAAACACGTAGGATCGTCATAATGGTCGAAAATCTAAGATTTTCCGCATAACGGGGAAGCATGACCGCTGGTACTGGCGGTCTTTGCTCCTACGACTGCCTGGGCCTAGGGATCATTGCGAGATGATCGTCTGGCCCTATCTAGGGTACATTTTCTTACCTTTTTTTGGATCCTAAATTCCATTGATAATGGTCTGATTGATTTTTCCCCATGAATTAAAGACTATCACACCAACATATACTCCTTTCTTGATTATTACTCCTCCAATTCACTTCCAATTAACATTAGTTCACCCAAATCTACTCAAATCAACACTCTTTTACCATATTCTCACATTTCACATAAAAAGGTAACTTTGATTCTGATTTTCTACGGAAATCAAAGCCTAAGTGGGCTACAAGAAATGTGTTTCTGATGGACTACTTTCGTGTAGACTTCCATATTTTACTAATTAAACTACTAATACATTCTAAGCCCAAAATTAAGTCATTTAATTAACCTTGAGTTAAAATATATTATAAGGTCCAATTTTATAAAATATGAATAGTCAAATTTGGGCCTCCTCGTGCTTTTTTTGTCACCATTGGGCGAGAAACCACTATCTCACTTTACTTGTTGTGTAGTTTCGAATTGCCATGCCCACATTTTGATTTGTTCTTTTTTTGTAACTTTGATCATGAGTAATTTTTAGCAACAAGTTAAAACATCCATGGGAACAAACAGAGGCCCTACTTGTGTTGACGTTGTATTGTGTTATACAAATATAGATATTGCAGGTTGGAGATAAAGATGATGAGTAGACCTATTTTCTAGTTAGAACATTTTCTCGAACAAGATGAAGAAGAACGCAACATCGTTCAACCTGCTCATCATGCCTGCGGCAAATAATATGGTGTATTGTTGCTATATGCTCTCGTTGATGACTCTCAAGGACCTTGGTTGTTCAACATGTTCCTACCTTTACCTGGAACGTCTTTTTCTTTTCTTATTAGTCTAAAATATGTGTCTGTTATAAGTGAAATCCCTTTGGGGTTCAAGAGTAGGGATCTGTCCCTTGCTGATGCAAACCATCAAAACCATAACATGCCTCGCCAAGGCAAGCTTGGAGACTTGAAGAATGGTGCACAGGAAGGCTACGTTGGAAGCGAAAATGAGGAGCATGGCGACAATGGCAAGCATCGAGATGGCATTGACGACTCAACCATGCCATTGGTTTCAAACTCAAGGACATATTCCAGCAATCTGAAAGCTCAACTTTAGAAGCTCACTTTTTGAATCATGTCCAAGATTTGTACTCACAATAAATTCAAAAAGAGATGGAGATCAAACTTGGAGAGGAGCTTAAGGAACAACCATACTTATTTGCTCATCTGAAGGGCTTAGTCGACATTTTTGCTATTTTTATTAGTTATTTTGCCAACTTGGACCATCAAATAATTCGGCCCAAGAATAATTACTATATAGGCATTTTATTTCATGTGGCCGACTTGGGCTTAGTAATAGGTGGGAGTTATTTTTATTTATTATTTAGGCTTAAGCCCATCATGGCTTTGGATTTATAAAGTCAAGGACAATTAGGTGAAGGTTTAGGGTGTGGCCGAACTAGCTTGTATAAATAGGTTATTATTCAGCCAATTTCTGCACCATCATGATTATTGAGAACTGAATAAAATTTTGAGGTTTTTACTTTGGGGCCGTCGACCTACCTACTATTGTGCAAGTGAGGAATTTCTTTGCTTGTTTATTTTAGGGAATAAAATTACTTATCAGGTAGCAATTATCTATGGCATTTTCAAAATTTCTTGTGCTTTTTATTCTCTTTGTTGCCTAATCCTAGTCCGTTAGGAGGCGGAGAGATACTGTATAGAAACTTTTTGGTTGGTTTGATTTGGGATTTTGGGACGATCGATTGAAACGGAGGTGTGAGAACCACGCTGCCAGCCCAGTTGGTGGGGACGTCGCCTTGTTTCTGTGGTTTAAATTCGATGGCCTACAATTTGCAATGATCCTTCCCAAATGCATGAACTAGCTTAGTTCAAATGGAGAGAATTGATTCGATGATTATCGGAATAGACGAATTAACCGCTTCCCCAAGAACCATCATTCCAAGCATATTCCTAGATATAAATTGGAGGAGTCACAAACAGTCTCACTTAAAACTCAGCAATCATAGACAAAATATGCTTGTACGGTATTTACACTTTGAACAAAGCTCGTTCTTTTCGCTCCTTACATGAGAATGTGCTTGATTTGTGAACTATGTTTCTTCTTTTGGGACATGAGAGTTTTGCTCTCGTTCAACACTCTTTTCCTTGTTCACAACATGAAGCCCTTCCTCGGGAAGTGATCAGTACAAATACGGACGAACTCACGGAAATATTGGGCACCCTGTTCTTGGTGTTCGCTTGATTTTCAACTAATAAGGATTTGCCACCTAAATTTAATTAGGGCAAACTTGAGAAAAATCGGTTGTTAACTTTGGATAAAGCACAGATCTCGAAACCAAGAGGAGGGTTCTAGGATTCGTTTATCGCAAACCACCATCTTCAATAAGATAATGACGGTAATATTAGATGCCAAAGTCAATGTGTATGTTCATAATCGGATCAAACAAATACAAACAAGCAAGCAAACAAACATGATATATTGTGCGCATGTGAAAGTGAGCATGTGGAATGGAATGCAATACGGAAAATAAATACATTTGAGCTTGCACCTCACCCACTTGAGACTGCCTACGTACCCCCCTGTTATCGGTTCAAAGCTCTCCTAGTTCATCTAAATGAGGATCCCCGAGGCTAACCTAGGTCTTCTCCTACATTTGGCCTAATCCTTACTTAAACGAACTTCTGCGCCCCGTGCTATGAAAGTGGGCTTAGTTTCTCAAAGCACTATACTAAGTGCATGCAATCGCTCTTCTTAGAAAGTGCCTCAAAACAAATGTATTGTACAAAACACATTTGAGCATTAAGAAAGGTCTTCAATGCAAACTTATGCCATTTTCATGAATGGGTGGAATTTTGTACGTAAAACTCATGTATGCGATTTCCCAAAGAATATAGATGAGAAAGTTTTGGAAACATGTAATGCTTTAGATATAAAACCATTTGATGTGTCCAAACCTAAACAAATGCTCGACAGGGGTGATGTTCCATTTTCATTGGCCGGCATATTTCCAACACAAAACATCGATACAAAAGGGTGATTGGTTGTCAAAACATTCATTTTCGTTCTTTTCACATTTCCTATGAAAGCATGGTCTTTTACTAAAAAACATTTGATGTTGTAAACCAAAGCTTTAGTGATTTTTCTTTGAAAAGGTACAATTTGGAGAAAGCTTAGTTCTTTATGCATCAAAATTTGTTTTTTTTTATAAAGATGAGTGGAGATGACAAAAGATTGCATTTATAAAGATGTTCATGCCCAAATGGGGTTCGCAAAAAGCATTGTTGAAAAACACTTGAAATTATCATTGAAGGTACCATCATTTATTGAAGGCATCATCTTTGAAGATATCATCATCATTGAAGGAAAAACATCTTGAAAACCGAGTTTAAAGATTTTTCACATCGAGCATAGAAGTTGATTTAGGGCATATCATAGAAGGCATACCCATTTTTGACTTGGGGACCCCCCTAACATGCAAACTAACACATAAACAAATAATCAAACAAATATACAAACAAATAATACAAAGATGCAAACATAATATTTATAATGAAATGGATGCAACACAAACAAACATAAAAGTGCATAAAAGTAAGTGGATTTCCATACGTGTTAGCGATTATCGAAACCATTTTAGCATTTTTCGGGTTAAAACGGGATGCCGAAGAATGATCCTGAGAAATTCTGGCATTACGATGGCATAGTATTGATGACTGCTAAAATAGTTTCGACATTGTAACGACGATGGAAACTCGAAAGCAAACCTTAAACGGAGAGAGACTCGGTTCTAACCCGCAAATGGATGCTTAGGAAGAAGACGACGACTTCGCGCCCGAATTCCAACTTAGAGGGGGACAATGGAGGTAGAAGAGGGCGAATATCAAAGCCTTTATTTTCAATTTAGAGCGGGACTAGGATGGGGGGGGGGGGGTGATAGAAAAGTGTAAAGACGTACATTAAGGAACACGACTCCTAGGTGAGGAAAAATGAAGGGAGGAGATTATAGTTTTTCTAGATGGCAATAGTTGTAATTTTTTCCTATAGATCATCTCTTAAGTCTATGACTTAGGTTTTCGGTCGCGGTTCATGGCTTCAGTTCCAGGTCAAGGGTTTTAAGAAAAAATTTTAATCAGATGAACGGGGCCTGCCGGATCCTCAAAAAATTCCCAAAAAAATATGGCAGATACGTCTCGATGTCTGGGATATTTCCCTAAAGTTTCGTGAAATTCTGGCGAATACACGATTTTTGGAAGAACGGGGACCCGGAAAATGGCACAAAGACCCGAGGAGAAGTGCCGGCCGGTCTAGCTGCGCCGACCTGAAGGCTGGGCGGCCGAGCGGGGCCGACCACAGGTATCTGGTGGGCCGAGTTGGGCCGCACCGTCCTCTGGGTATTTTTCCGACCCGAAATTTCGCGTATTTCCTCCTTTGACCTAGAAGACTTCATTCGCGACCCCGGATGACTTTGTTTGTGCCCCGGATGCCTTCGTTTTGAGTTCGGATTGATTTAACTGCGATTGGGGTGTTTCTAGGTCGAAAATACGAAAATTTGGCCAAGTCCCGACAAATTCCAAGAAAATTTCAGGAAGTCCCGGAATGTTTCTAGCATGATAATTGATAGATAGATGGTCCCCAGTCCCCGCGACTCTCAAAAAATATTTTTTTTCTATATTTTTTAGACTCTAAAAAGTGGCGGAATTCGGACACGACATATGAAAATGGGCGGGTAAAATTTGGGTGCTAAGAGGAGATGCTCCTGATTCTGATTCTGTGTAGTGGTGTTGCTCCTATGACTTGCCAAAAGTTGGGTGCTAGCAGGAGATGCTCTTAATTCTGTGTAGTGGTGTTGCTCCTATGACTTGCCAAGTTATTACTCTGGTTTGTATGATGTTGTATGCTCTTTGTTTGATCTTTTAGTGTAATATAGTTCCTTTTCCTGGAGAGTAAAAGTACTTGTTCAACCGTGAATCATTTGGAGAGGTTGGACCAATCACTTTCTGCGGTCGGGGTTGGTTCACTCACAGCTCTGTGACGCGAAATCGACGTCACCGCGTGGTCATGCTTACTACAAAACACACGCGCGTCACGGAGAGATCCAAAAGAACGGGGCAAAGGCGGGAATGAAGGAGGAGGATGACACGTGTGTGGCGGGAGGTGAAACCCACGTGGGATAAAATAGGGGATATTTTTTTAACGTAGTGCAACTAAAATAAGCTGTCCGGTTGTGATGGTAGGGTCCACATCTGCTTCGTCCCTGGGGTGGGGGGGCCTATCCATTTTGCGTAAATCTGTACGAAAGGCACAAAATCATATCATATACCCCCATTCCCATCCCTCACCACAAAAGCCCCATATATAATCTGGGCGGGCAGTTCTGTTTCCATATCCCAAAATTTGCTGCTCATTTAGTGACATTATTTCTTTAAAACCAAGTTAGTGACATCATTCCTTGGTTTGGTTTAATATCTTCTTCTTTTTTTTTTTTTTGATTGAGGTTTAATATCTTCTTGAAATAAATATGTTTGGCGTTAAATGTATTTTCCCTCATTTAAAATCAATAAAAGCAGTTTAGGCCCGAGATCGTACTGTTACTGCCTCCCTGTTTATTTTTTAATTCATAGCTTCCCCAAAATACATATTATTTGTCAATCTTGAGATTGGGATGGGCTGTAGATATATATATGCGAAGAAGGGCAGGGCTATCTACATTGTCCAAATGCAAAGGGGGCTTGGAGTCATGTGGTAAATGAGAGAGAATCCTCATTCCAATTCTCATGAACAATATGCCAATCAAGGTGAATGATTCGGTGCTGCCCATTGATGGGTATGCACCCATACATACCCCATGTGGCGCGTTTTGAGAGGGCCACGTGGCAGATTTTTATCCATCCTGGAAAATAAAAAAATATTTTTAATAAATATCTATTTCTTTTTATGAGGTTCTTAAATTTGTTAAGTTATAAAATATGGCCCAATCCCTAACGGAACATTTCTCTTGTTCCTGTTAAATATCTAAACAAAATGCGATTGAAAGACTTCCCACTCTGTTTCAAATTTACACCCCAAATTCGAAAACCCTAATCCCTCAATCCCCTCCCCTCTCCTCTCCTCTCCTCTCCTCCTCGTCGTTAATAAATAGTTTATTAAAGGGTGTGGAATAAGAAAAAGCTGTGTGGCGGTGTGTTAGTTTAGGCGTGCAATTGAATGCCTAAGGTCTCCTGGTATTTGCTTATTTATGAGTTAGTAGCACACGAGAGTCCTCTCTGTGCATTATATCTCTGAGAATATGGAACTGTTGGGAGGCGAAAACACAAACATTTAGCTGGGAATTGTCAAATAGTAATATGAAGTCATAAACATATGGGTTAAAACTAGTCAGGCTTAGAATGAGCAGAGCAAAAAAGTTATCTTGTGTAGAGATGACTGTTCAGAGGCATTATTGCTGCCTGAAATTGTACAGCTGGAGCAGGTCTGAGTTATCAGAATCCGTGCTTTGTAAGAGACAGGAAACCGCAAACTAAAGTTATAAATGTTTGATTAGTTTTTCTTTTGAACCAAAGTTAATTATGGATCCATGTTTATTTAGCACAGTGATCCATCTTGGACTTTGTGTATTTTGGCATTTTTTTATGTTTGGAAAATTTAAAGGAAAAACCTAAAACACTATGTTATTACTTTAAAAACCCAGTTAATTTGTAATTAGACACCCATTTTATTTAATCAGCACGGTAAAAGTGCATGGTAATGGCACTGGTAACTAATAGGATCAGCACAGGATCTACAATGACCTGTAGGTGATCAACAACTACCATTCTTCTGAAGGCAACCATCCATGGATCAAGTAAAACAAAATATAACTAATAATGTGATCGAAATATAGATTTTAGTTATCTATGCGTTAAATGTTTTTTATAGTTTATACTTTCAGTGGTATTACTAAAAGGCCAGCCCGTGTAGTTTAATTAATTGCAGCTTATATCCTTGAATTATCCAACGAATTATTATTGATGTAGATAGAATGGTGCATTGGCTTCCTTCTCATAAGCTAGCATTTCTAACCATCTTTTGCAGCGGGCTGGTTGTTATTATGCATGGTCTGAATGAACACAGGTTGTGAATTGTGCCCAATGCCATCTTTGAATTTGTTCCAGTTGGATATAATTGATTATTTCCTCGCTGTTCCTTTCTTACAACAGTAGCAGATACAATGATTTTGCAAAGCAGCTGAATGCTAAGGGGCTTAAGGCTTATGGAATGGATTGGATAGGTAAGACAACAAGCTTGATGCTGTATTGGCATATTTTCTATTTTCTCTTCCTGAATACGTTATAGTTGCCTCTGTCTGCTTGCCTGATAACCTTGTCTTGAGCATAATCCTTGTCAATTCTCATATTGTGTTCTTTTTCACACTTGATTTTCATTATTACCTGATTCCACAATATTTTTCCTACTAAGAGAGGGATCAGCGGTTAAAATAGATGACAGTACTCGATGCTTTCTTCGATTGTAGTATGAGGGGTTTTCTAATAAGAACACCAATACATTGTACTTCTTTATCCCCGCCTTTGCTCAGTCATGCACGCCTAAAGTGACAAACTGCCACACAGTTTTTTTTTTATTCCACGCCATTTAATAAACTATTTGTTATCGAGGAGAGGAGAGGGGAGGGTTTTGAGGGATTAGGATTTTTGAATTTGGGGTGTAAATTTGAAACAGAGTGGGAAGTTTTTCAATCGCATTTTGTTTAGATATTTAACAGGAACAACAGAGATGTTCCGTTAGGGATTGGAGTATATTTTATAACTTAACAAATTTAGGGACCTCATAAAAAGGAATAGATATTTATTAAAAAAGTTTTTTTTATTTTCCAGGGTGGATAAAAATCTGCCACGTGGCCCTCTCAAAACGCGCCACGTGGAGTATGTATGGATGCATACCCATCAATGGGCAGCATTGAATCATTCACCGCCAATCAATCATAATATTATAAGAAACAAAGGATAATCTATTTTTATGAAGAATATAGCATTCTGAACAACATCAAATTTTTAAGAATATATCGCATATGGTTAGCCGTTAAAGCTTAATGGATAGAGGCTTGAAGCTATGCATTTAATTCTTGTGGTCATGCTGAAAGAAATTGATAAAAATAGAAGGAAATAATTGATAATAGTCTAATTAGCACCTATTTTAGGGATAGACTAGACGGATTTGATTTAAGTCTTTACCTCTATTTGTCTTGATCAATAAATTTTATGGTGCTCATCCTTTATAATATTATTATTAAGCCCAATTTTATTTGCCACATCAGCCCCCCAGTCGGATCCTAGTTTCCAATCATTTGATGGGCCTGGATATGCAATTGCCGATGTGTATGCCGAATAAATAAATTTCTCAATTTCTCTGAGCCCTCGAGGCATCTCCAATATCTTGAATTAATCTAAGGCCTCTCAATTCAATGTCCATTCAGTTTTGAGTCCAGTCCGGACCAGCCATTTTTCCATTAGAATTTTCATTTTGTCTTAGTCAACAACTACCCCCAACTCACACACAAAAAGAATGTGTTGTTGACAAGGGTGATGGTGATAATGATGTGTTAATAATGCCCTTCTGCCGTCTCTTGCACCCACCAAGAAAAAAGAGTCGAGCTTTAGCCCACCAATCCCCCAAAGCCACCCTCCTCCCTCCATTCTACACGTACCCATTAAACAAAGCCCAATTCTTCCATCCAAATCCGTCCATTACGCACGCAGACGCAGTAGTCTACGCGGGATAAGAAGAAGACGCATTACAAAGAAACCGAACATTACAACGTACGGTACAAGTACAAGGTATGCTGCCAAAACTGAGGAAGCAGAAGGAGAAAACGAGTTGAACAAAAAAAAAGTGGTCTAAAATACGAGCAAAAAAAAAAGAAGTGGAAAGAATGAAGGCAGAGATGGTGACTCTGGTGCTGGTGAATCTAGCGGGGATCATGGAGAAAGCAGACGAGTCTTTGCTCCCTGGGGTGTATAAAGAAGTGGGTGCTGCCTTGCACACCGATCCCACTGGGCTGGGCTCCCTCACTCTGTTCAGGTCTATCGTGCAGTCCTCTTGTTATCCCGTTGCTACCTACTTGGCTGTCAGGCATAATCGTGCCCATGTTATAGCTCTCGGCGCTTTTCTTTGGGCTGCTGCTACCTTCCTTGTTGCCTTCTCCTCCACTTTCTTCCAGGTTACTTTTTTTAGTTGCTGCCTTACTTTTTCTTGGCATTGGTCGGAATTTAGATTGTGATTTGGTTTTGTATGGATTCGTATAGTAGCTATCTATGGTTGGCTTGTGATCGTGTGGGTGTTGAAAAGGTGATTTTCTTGCATTCTTATTGCAGTATGATTCACTTGATTGAATCCGAGATGCAATGATCGCTTAGAAATTTTGCTGTTTGCTTGGCTTCCAACGAAAAAATGGAATTTTGTGAAGAATTTTTTTTGGACGGTGAATTTTGTGAAGAATATGAGGATATTCCTCCTGAGATGCCATTTATTCTTGGAGGCTGTGACCACTGACCACGCATTTGTGTTGTATGACTTGTAGTTGGGAACACTATTGCCAGCAAATCACCAAGTGGGGAGTCTAGGAAAAATTTTGGGATATTGAGGGCTATTTTAATTTCAATGTTTCATATTGGCTTAAACAAGAATGCTGGCAAGACAGAAGGCATTTCATTATCACTTTGAGTTGCACATTCACTTTTTTAATAGATTTATTGAGCATAATCCTTCAACTTCCGAAAAATGAAGGAAAAAGTTTGGAGACTGCGTACCTTCCAGCTTATGTATTGAGATTTCTTGTTTTACTATTTTGCTAGGGATCTACCAATCTAGGAACTCTATCCTGTGTTACTAAACTTTTCTTCAACAGGTGGCTGTTTCCAGAGCTTTGAATGGTATCGGCCTTGCAATAGTTACACCTGCAATCCAGTCTCTGGTTGCTGATTCAACTGATGATAGCAACCGTGGTACGGCCTTTGGATGGCTACAATTGACAGCCAACCTGGGTTCAATTATTGGTGGACTCTGTTCAGTGTTGATAGCCCCGTTCACATTTATGGGAATTCCTGGTTGGAGGATTTCATTTCATATTGTTGGAATCATTAGCGTTATAGTAGGTATTCTTGTGTACCTCTTTGCCAATGATCCACACTTTTCAGATGCTGATGTTAAAGATAGGAAGCACGATTCAAGTAAATCCTTAAGGGCAGAAATCAAAGACCTGTTTAACGAAGCCAAAGCCGTTTTGAAAGTTCCTTCCTTTCAGATAATTGTAGCTCAGGGTGTCACTGGATCGTTTCCATGGTCCGCTCTGGCCTTTGCACCCATGTGGTTGGAACTTATTGGCTTCTCCCATAAGAAAACTGCATTCCTGATAGCCTTGTTTGTGATTGCCGGTTCCATTGGGGGCCTGTTTGGAGGCAAAATGGGGGATTTCCTTTCTGTACGTTTCCCAAATACGGGAAGGATATTCTTGGCTCAGATAAGTTCTGCATCAGCTATCCCCCTAGCAGCATTACTCCTGCTGGTTTTACCCTATGATCCAGCCACAGCAACTACGCATGGATTAATCTTGGTCATCATGGGATTCTGCATATCTTGGAATGCTCCAGCTACAAACAAGTAAATTTCCTTTCCTCCTTTCTTTTCTTTAGCTATCCTTTAATCTTCTCTATATGCAGATATCAAATAAACTTTAATAAAAAAACATTAGGATTGCTCTAGACAGGGCTGTCATTGAAATAAGCAATGCGGGGGAACTAATGTCTTAACTGGAGGATACGTATATGTGACTGTTTTACCATGCTTCCTGAGCTTTTGTGGTAATTGTATGTCTTTGCAGTCCAATATTTGCAGAAATAGTTCCGGAGAGATCTCGGACCAGTGTCTATGCTTTGGACCGATCTTTTGAGTCCATACTAGCATCATTTGCTCCTCCTATAGTTGGGATACTAGCACAACATGTTTATGGTTATAAACCACTCCCTACTGGAGTAAATGAGTCTGAAGAGATTGCCACAGATCGAGAGAATGCAGCATCATTAGCCAGGGCTCTGTACACAGCAGTAGGAGTTCCAATGGCTCTGTGCTGTCTTATCTACTCTTTCCTTTATGGGACCTACCCAAGAGATAGAGAACGGGCTCAGATGGAAGCACTTATAGAGTCAGAGATGCAGCGAATTAGGTCAGATGATTTGCCCACTAGTCAACAAAATTCACGTTTTGGGTTTGGTGAGCAAGAAGAACCTTCTGTTAAGGACAGAACTGTCATTGAAATGGATTATGTTGGGGATGAGAGCATGGATCTTGACGATGATGATGAGAAGAGTTTGCTTTATCGCCAACTGACATTTACCAACTTAGGTGAATAGCAGAACATGGATTCTCTGCATTCTGAAAAATGACGTACTTTCTTTCGTTAGGGGTTGGTTATTGACCCAAGCTTGGAACTGTCTTTTGTCTACCTACAATCATTGGTATCGGAGCGCCGCAGCTGGAGAAAGATATTACCAAATGCAAGGATCTTTGGTTGGTCTATTGTCAGCAATGTAACGTTTTGAGGATTCTGAAGACAGACAAGCGGACAGGAATATAGTCATAAAAAAATCAGGAAATTCTTTGCTTAGAGGTATTCTTGAGCCAGAAATGACTGTAGGAAATTAGTGATCGATGTTAAACCGGACACACTAAAAAGCTTCTATAGTTTACACAGAGATGCCATGAAATACTGGGTCTGGTACGCTTGCAGTGGGCAGTCTCTACAGGTTTCGCATTTTTTTCCCACGTTGATGGATTGTAATTAACGACTATGGCAGGCTTCATATTCTTTATGGTACCTCCTTTCTGTTGCTTACAGTTTTAGTGAAGATGAGTACAGTATCAAACTCATTCCTTATACAGTGTTTCCAAGTGCCAAACGTAGGTACCAGTAAGCTTGCTCGAGCTGTACTGACTTTTTAAGTTGGATCAGGTCTTTAATTGTTACAGGAAAACAAGAATAGTCATACCACTGTTGGCTTGGAATATATTTGCATTCTTATGATGACAGCTCCGGTGGAATCGATCATATGATGCTTGCATCATTTACTCGCTGTTTAATTATACTATCTCATACCCGCATTACCTGCATTAACTCTTACCCTCCTGTTTAACTTCAGGTGTCCACCAAATTAAGGCGGCATTAGCACTTGCCTTACTCGTACAGTCTGTATCAGCCTATGCTTGGTATCAATCATAATTATGGTTTTGTTTTTTCAAGAATTAGCATCTAAAAATATAGAATATAAACACACAAAGCATTAGGTCAGTTCTCTTGATTCTTCTTCTTTTATTCATTTTCTTCTTGTAGGAAGTAACAAAAGATTCACTATATGTTATCATCACTAAATATTTCAAGCATCACCCCTGAATCGAGCAGGTTCGTATCAATTAAACAGTTTTTAATTGCCGCTGTGACTGCACAGACCGACCTGAGGTCACTAGATGAGACCACATTGATTAGCTGGGTTTTGTTGCGGAAAACATGACAAATCGCCTGTTTCTGGAACATTTAAAATCAACAAATCCACAAGCTGTGCAGAGATCTTCTAATTCACGTTCAGATGTGAAGGTCTGGCTGCCTGAAAATTGTGAAATATTCTGCAATGAGAAAACACCAGCCATCAGTCAACCATATGACAAAAGAAACACATATCCCCTTACAAGAAGGTGGTATGATAGCGTTGCCAAACCTATGACAACCTACCATAAAGTTTATTCCAACCCCGGACAGGAATATTGACATTGAACTAAAACGTAATAGTTTAAAGAAAGTCCCCGACTTATACAGTTTAAGTCCTATGAAGTAATTTTTCCTTTTGCTTTCTAATTCATTATTTTTTCTCTTATTACTTTTCCTAGGAGGATGAAAAGTTATTATCATGAAATTCTCGTGGCAAGCAAAGTGTTTAAATATAATACACGATGGTGGCGGAAGGTTGAGGTTAAGTACCAGGACTTGAAACCACCTTCACATTGGTAAATTACATTCTAAAAGAACAAGTAGCAGCATATACCTGAGTCAAAGGCCTCAAGAATGGGACAAGACCGAAAGGCCCATCAAGGATGAAGGTGGTAGCTACAAACACCCCTCCAGGTTTCAGAACGCGACTTACCTCAGCTACCTACAAAGCAGAACCACCGAATTATGAGTATGTGGAGTAAAAGTCAAGCAAATATTTGGATCTTGGAAAACATTGCCTTGCATGAGGCAAAGATAGTGCCTTTTCATTTGTAACTCGAGATAAAAGCTGCAAACCAAACTAGGAAGCGGAAGATTCTATGTACCAATAAACTCCAGAAACAAGGACTTTGGTGGCACAAAATGGATGCAGAATATGGATGGAAAGAAGCAAATAATAAAATAGAAATATACACCGTATAAATCCAAAACATATTTGAAATGAAACAAAGACAAATAACAAACAAGAAAAAGTGTGAAGCCTACAGAATAATCTGAACCCTTTTATAATATGAGAGTTGCATGCAAACAACATAATTAGTTCAGCAGATCAACTTTGGGTGAAAGCTTACCCCTGCTGATGGTGAAGGCCAACAGTGCATAGCAGCACCAGCATGGACAGCATCGATGGAACCAGAAACGAAAGGAAGTCTAGAGATATCGGCTCTGACTATGACCAGTTTCCTGAAGAAATTGATCAATTTATAAAATTAAACAAGATGAAGCATATTCTTGCAGAAAGTTATACTGATGCAACTGAGATTCCCCACGCATTCATATCATATATATTCATGCTACCCAGTAAAGTTTTTTTCATTCTTTTTTAAAAAAGGGATGAGTCCAAATCAGAAGGCAGGGCCCATACTCCTTGGGGAAGTTCTCCTCCTGCCTAACGAATTCATAGCACTGCTGCAACATGTTTTCTGAGTAGTCCAAAGCGACAACAAGAGAAAACAATCCACTCTTGGCGAAAAGTCTAGAAAATAAGCCACTAGCACAACTGGCATCAACAATTGTTCCACCTAAAACTGGCTTGAGGTAGTCCTTCATCATTTCAAACTGCAATTCAAATTTACAGCATGTTAACGAGCTTCACATCAGGGAAGCCAAAAAGACAATATTATTGGCAGATTAAACCTAAACCTACCAACTTTTACTGCTATCTGGTCAATATTTCATATCCAAGACACCTATATGTTACATTAAATTGCGATCCAGACAAGTACGATCTGTTTTAGGCAGAACATGATGAGTCTGAGTATCAGCTATTCGGACAACTGAAGATTCAAAGTCAAACTAATCATGAAGCCAAAAAATGGCTCTTGTTATTGATGATGGAATCTACAGTATTCTAAAGAAATAATCAAGACAGAATGTTTTATGTTCCAGAGATCATTCACATAAGAAAATTTATTCAACAACATACAATTCCTTATAGTCCAAATGCAATAAGGAAGGTGACAGTCAAAAGTAGTCTCTTCGAACTGAAGGATAAAAACAATTACAGTTTCAACAAGTATTACCTCTTTCTCTGGGCCTGGAAATCCACCCAAGAAAAAATTTTGACGCCAACCCCTCTCATAGAGATATGAAACAACCGGGAGCCTGATCAACAAACCAAAGCAATATAAGGGAGGCATAAACCATTTGTTTTAAGATTATTCGATCCTTGAAACAATTGTGCATAGGCTGCTATAAAGTGACTGAATTCTTGGTTTGAGTAGAGAAAAGAAACTATTGCCTCTGACCAATTTCATGTCTCAAAAGCTAGAACAACCATCTTCTCCACAACAAAAGACTCAAAAACAGAGGGGAAGCGAAACCGGTATTAATTAATTGAATAGTTCACCCAGCTCATATATCCTGGAGACTATCATTGTTCGAGATGTCATGTCAGCTCGCTTCTACACTCGAACACCCAAATAGAACAAACCAAGAGTTATAGTAGGAGGTCCGGTGCCAATAGTTGTTTATACTTTACAAGGCCCATGGAATTCGTTTCTACGGGTCTGGAAAGAGGACGGTCCCCTCAGAATTTGCTCATCCCCAATCTCGCCATGAGGATACCAACCACAATGAAGTACAATAATTAGAACAATTGAATTGACTCTTAGGCATAGGCATTAAAAGAGGTCAGCTGTTTTGGTCTGACCAGCTCCCTCTTTTAAGCTAGCCATTTCTGGATTTGGGAAAAGAAACAATGATACGCACGACTAGAGTAGTATGCCAATCAGGCAATAGAAACCCACTTGAATCCCCGACGAAGGCACCTTACCTAACCCCTTCATAGTTTGCTGTGGTGAAATCAATTCCGAGTCACAACATCTTCAGAGTCCAACTCTCAATCGCAATACATACAAGAAGTATCCAATCCAACTACTTACTTAATTATGCTATCTTGTTGGGATATGGGGGTAAGGTAAAATAAAGATCGCAGCAAGCAAATATATAGTAATACTAATAGTATCTTCAATCCGCACCTGAAAAGTTCAGTGGCCAATGGCATAACATTGCCATACTCCTGAGCACCACTAGCTAGAGTCAAATCAAGATGAGTTTCCTTGCCGGAGAAAGTCTTCTTACAGGTATTGCACTTCAGGGCAGACCTGGGTGCATCATCCCTGCACATAAACCCAACACCATCAATAAAATTAGAAACACATTTTTTTTTTCTTTAAAGGAGAGTAGTCAACCCAAAGATATTGTTTGGCTGCCAGCAACTCACACGGACAAAACGCGATCGCTTATGAGAGAAAAGGGCTCATAACAAATGGGACAAGCTAATATGTTGTTCCCGCTACTCCTCTCCTCTTCAACAGCAACAGCTTCCTACAACATAAAAAAGTAAAAAAGAAAGACAACCCATAATTATTCAGGTAAAGAAACTCGTCGAGGCATCACTGAGCAACGGAGGGAAAGAAAATGAGAGATGATGATGATAGGAAAATTTTAACCTTTGGTTTGGTTTCCTGGACGAAGGCGGTAGCAGTGGTAGAAGAAGCAGACAAAGGAGGAAGAGGAGCGCCAACTGTTTTTGCCGCGAAAGTGCGTCTAGAGAGAGGGGGTATTGTGGTGGTATGTCGTTTGAGGAGGAAGCATGGTCTGGAGTTGTCGAGTTGTCTCGGGAAAAGTGCGGACGAGAGATTGCGAATCGCTGTGGTGGCCATGGCTTCTTCTTCTTCTTCTCCTTCTTCTTCTCTCTGTTACACTTTAGTGCGTATCTATCTATCTGTCTTCTGTCTCTTCTCTGGCAGATTCTGTTTGTTTCTACTTCAACTACATTTAAATTTAAATGTTTGTCCTAAAACGTTAACATTTATATTACCACCAATCTTTCCTTTTATTGTTTTCTCCCACTAGGGGTATTTTTTTTTAATTTAATAAAAACTGAATGAGGTATTTGTTTCCTGGAAATTCCTCAACAGAAATTCTGCACAATTTATATTATATTTATAGGCAGCCCGTATTTACGCTCCACTAGTTGATATTCCCACTCCCATTAAAAAATCTTTAATAAGCAAATGATAAAAATGCCCAAAAAGAAGGTGGAGTTGGTAAAAGCTTTTTATGCTTTCCAGATTTTTAGTTCAGTGGCAGTTTTTGAACGAAATTGCTGGAAACAAAACCGAGTAGGTGTCCCAAATAGAAAATGTCCTCCAGAGTGTCATCTTCAATGCTTTACTCCAAAGCAGATATCTCTGGGTTCCACGAGGCTCCTAGTTATAGACATATGGCTCACATTCAATAGCATAAAATCCCATTTTAATTATGTGTCTATATAATTGAAACACAATTATCCCCAACATATCTGTATTTATCTAGATAACCCATATTCCGCAACTAGCATAGAGATGGGTATTTAGCGATGGGGAAGCATCCATAGAGTTCATGGCCTCCTGTTCCTTCAAAAAAGTGCAGATGGGCTTCTTAGGAATAGTCAAGCAATCCACTTTCAATGGCAGACCTAAAATCGAGAGTGATTTTGGGTAGATAGTGTCGCATATCTCTTTGCTAGGCTTAGAAACGAATAAGGATTTGAACTTTAATGTCAATGTCAAAAATTTTCTTGCAAAGAAGAGAACTTCCAATTTTATTGGGTAGTATCAAATGAATACAATAACCCTGAGCCTCACAAGCATTGACCGTGGGTGAAAATATGAAGTAGTTTGAGCGGCTTAGCTTTACAATTTGTGGTAGCGGTGCTTTATACTAAGTTACATCATTGTTACTTCCAAAAAGTACAGGTAACCAGAGAGAAAAATAAAGTAAATAAATTGTGCGAATTAGAGTATTGTGTGTGTTCATCATGCGCATCTCTTTTCTTTTATACTACTAAAAGACCAATCATGTCAGTCCTAAAACTCTAATAATTTTAGGGTGTCAAGGGTGACATGGCTTTTTCAACCACTAATATCCATTAGTTGTTCTTCTCCTTGTAGCAGTTGTCTATGTTCTTTTTTCTCACACTTCGTACATTGAAAGCTTTTCCTTATCTCTTCACATGCCATGGGCTTTTTTTGTTGAAAGGGTAATCATTTATATAGAGTAATTTGGAGATAATTCTCTACATAAAGTACAAATACTACAGCTATTACAGACCAATACAAAATGAGTTACTAGAGGGTAAACCCCATCCTCCTAGAAATTACCAGATAAGGTTCTTTAAAAGTACAATGTTAAAAAAAAAATGCCATAACAAGGATAATATAAATAAACAAGCATAAATATAGATAAATATAAGGCCTTCCAGGATGTTGCATCGGAGTAGACCTCGATCGGTACTGGTCCGCAAGCACCGGTAAGCAACTGATAGAAAAGGATATTTAGGCCTGATAATGCAGGTTACTATCCCAAACACAAAGTGTTTTAACGAGTCACTCCCACATGACAAAGGTGAAAACCATTTGAGTACCATCATTTCCAACACAAAGTCCAGAGGCCTGCTGCGGAGGAGCACACACCCTGCCTCAACTGCCAGCTCTTGCAACCCTTGAATCCGGCCAACAATGGTGTTCCCTTTTATTTTTTGTTAGGTATCCCGATCCCAACTGTATTGTAACAAAAACTCATCCCTACTGGGTATGAGATAACTCATAGGATTCACATCAAAGTGACAAAAAGAAGAGGATAAATCCGAGCTCCATAAATTTATCCCCACTAACATACACCATCATTCAGGCTCGCATGGGAGGATCATACTCCCACCCCCAGTCACATGCACAAACCCAACAAACCATGGACATCCAGCTAAAGTTCTCAACAAATAAACCTTAAAGACATTAACAGAAAATGTTTGGTCAGAGAATACCTTTGCCACCAGGTGTGGCTTGCTGATGATATCTCCAAAGGCATAGTCGATGTTGCCTTGACTAGGGGCTTTAAGCCTCACCACAAAATCCTCTTCCCTCCATTGAAAGTCCGGTGGAGTTGACATTGCAGAGGAATGGCTGATGATGTCAGCAGGGGCGTGGTTAAGATCCCCAATCTCCTTGTCCAGATCTAGGGCTTTGAGTTTCACCATTATGTCCTCCTCCATCCATTGAGAATCTATAGGTGTAGACATAGCCACAAGGCATAAGCCGCAAATGGAGATCAATTTGGAAAAAGCACCCCAAAGCACTGGGTAACAGCCACTCTACGTTCACACACAGGATGGTGTAAATGGAGAATGCAATAAGAACTAGAAAGTAAAAGGAAGAAACTATAAAGTAAAAGGAACAACCAAAAGCGTGAGATTGATGAGGATCTGTTTATGTCGGTGCTAGATTTGAGTAAATTTTGGGGGTGATGAACAGTGCCATGGTGGCAGAAAACGAGAGAAAGAGGCGAAACACCTTTCAGGTTTTCTAATAAGCACATGCAGACCAAGACTTTCACGTGCCATGGGCTAGGGAACCATGCCTTTGTTCGTATTATTAAGATATCCCTTGGAGCATGATCTCTATCATCAACCCCTATTACATTTTGACCTCTAGCCTATGGCCCTTTTTGGCCGGTGACCTTTTCTGGCTGTTGGTTCTTTTTGGCTGTTGACTATGGACTTTCTATTGCCAACTTATTCTGGTGTATGGCCCTTTCTGGCCTCAATCATAATTTTGGTGTTAACAATTATCCCCCTTTCTGCTTTATTTGATGGTCAGGAAGGTGATACGGAAAGTTTGATTCTTGCCTATTCATTGCAGGAGAAAAGGCATTAAGCTTTTTTCTTGTAACTCCAACTTTTCTTGGCTCACCGGAAAACTTCCTTCTCTATAGGTTTCAATATAGATCAATCTCCATCATTGGATGATATGACTTCCTTCTTGAAAATTTACTCCCTATGCTTATCTTTCGCACTTGGAACTGTTGTCACATCATCCTCATATATAAACTTGACACTTGATAAGATCTACAACTGGTAGGTTCAGAACCCATTCTTTTGTGATTTTTTTTCGGATTTGGGGTTATTTTAGGCTTCCAGATTTGCTTACTTCTTTTGGCTTGTCAAGTCGTCATATCGTGTTGCTCTGGCTACATAAGGTTATTCTTCATTTTCCTACAACTTGCAAATCATGTATCCTTTTGTAGCCATTGGAGCCTTTTTTATGTTTTTGTTAATTTACAACCATCATTCCATTATTCCAACTTTCGCAACCTGGCCTTTGTTGTAGATAAATCTTACTGGAGAGTTTCAGACCATTGATGACGGTGTTGGCTACTTTTGGGTTATGAGTATTGACTTTTTTTTTTAATTTGTGGTCTTTTCTCATTATCACCTTCAAAAGGCCTAGATCTTGGTGGTATAAAATTACGGCCATATACTGTGAGACCTCTTCACACTTTATGGTGCTTCAATGGTCATAACTTTCTCTTTATCCCTGGGTAACTCCTAAGTTGGACGAGGAATAGTTAGAAGTGTCTTTCGCACATAGCGAAAACTAGGAATCTTTTGATGAGAGCCACTTATAATGGCATGAGCATTCCATCTACTCACCTAACGATTGAGGTTTCGGCCTTGCTGACCACCTTACAAATTCCTAAGATTACCCCTTGTTTGGAATGAACGGATTCTGGCCAAGGTTACCCGACTGGTTATGACCAAACTGATTCTGGCCAAAATTAGCTCAAAGGTTTTGGCCAATTAGGCTCTAACCAAGGTTCGTCCAAGAGTTCAGGCAAAAATACACCTCCCCGGTTCTGACCAAACTGATTCTAGTCAAAGTTGGCCCTCTAGTTCTGCCAAAGTTGATCCCTTGGTTCTAGCCGAATTAGTTCTTGCCAAAATTAACCCCATAACTCTAGTCATCATTAGCTTTTCGGTTCATAAACTAGGTACTACTTGGTACTACTAGTTTTTCTAGGGATAACCTTGATTACCATTCCCAGTTTTTCTAAGGATAACCTTGATTACTGTTTCCATTCCAAGTCTCTACTTCTGGGTTGATCATATCCAACCCCCACATTTCTCATAATATTTGTGTTCAAATTAACAAAGGGGATGGGTTGAGAACGGTTTACTTGATTGTTCTAAACCGATAGTGTGCCACAATAAGTAGAAGTTGCAGAATGACTGTAACAGCCCGGGTAAAATTTTGGATTTTTACCGGGACTGTAGAAGTCTTTTTACCGTGATTTACTGTTGAATTAATCTTGGGTAATTAATTCAAGGTAAATCGGGAGTCGTTTTTCGAAACCGAGGGTTTTCCCGCGCTCGTGATTTTCCCGCGGATTTTTCGGAACTAAGTTGGTATTTTTCGGGTTTCGGAATTTCTCGGAAAATCACACCGGAAAATAACTAAGGGGGCATCAGTTATTTTCTGGTCCGGATCGGACCCGCCTGCATTATTGATATCACATGAATAATAGTATTTCACCGGTTATAAAAAAGAAGGAAGAAGAGAAGCGGGAGAAGAAGGAGAGGAAGAGAGGAGAAGGAAAAAAAAAGAAAAAAAGAGAAAAAGAAAAAGAGGAAAAATAAAAAAATAAAAAAAAGGAAAGAGAGAAAAAGAAAAAAAATAGAAATAA
>JAKUCV010004191.1:0-10753 GCA_028386065.3 Turnera subulata | reverse complement strand
CGAAGTTGAGTAATCGGCCAAGGTGAGGATGGATTTCCTTCAATATGTGCCTGTATTACTCGGTTATTTTGTTTTGTGGATCATTGCATTGTTGAGTACTGTGGATGTTGTGGTTGTTTCGGGATATTGATCCCATGGTCTTGATTGTTGTCGGGATGTTTATCCCAGTATCTTGGTTGGTATTTGGATGTTGATCTTGAGTCTTTTTGGTATAAGATATGATGGAATTCATTAATAATTTGAGATAAGGATGTCGATCTTTGATTTTGGACGGGTTGTCTATCCCGGGATTTTGGTTAGGGATGTCGATCCCTGTGATTTGATTTTAATGACGGTAATATAATTGTCACGTGGTAAGTAGAGGTACGACCGGGATGGTTTGAGATTGTTTTGTAGTGTCATGATCTGGGTTACTTGTGATGGGCATGTTGATGCCGGTTTGATTGGGATGTTGATCCCTGAGTTTGTTATTGGGATGTTGATCCCGGGTTCTTTTTGATCTGGCACCAGGAGCAGGTTGATAACCTGGTACGACCCAAGCTTATCCGTGACGGGGCCCGGAAAAGATAAAATTAGATAATTGGATTTTACTTGAGTCTTTTCGGTTTTGGACCGGTTTTGGGTCGAGTCTTTTGGTTGGGCTGTTTAGCTCGTGTTTTTGGACTTGAGTAATTTTAGTGTTCATATTGTTGGTCTATCTTTCGTCGGTGAGCACTTCGGACTCACCCCTCACCTGCGGGCTTTCATCCCGTAGGATGAGTTATTTTTGGTACAGGTTTGGTGCATTCCAGACAGGCTGCAGCGTTATCCCTTGGACGGGCTTGGATCCATAGGTTGCATCTATTACGCATATAGTGTTAGTGAGTCTTTAAGTCTTCCGCTGTGCATACTTTTGTCATTATTGGGCCATTGGGCCGGATGAGTTTCTATTGTTGATTTTACTTTGGGCTGTTGAGCCCGTGTTCTTGTTGTATACACTGTATGCTGGTTTCATTTTGGGCTGGTTTCATTTTGGGTTGGGTTGTCACAGTTCCGGCACGTGTTTACTGTGTACGGTAAATACGGGTCGGGGCGTTTCAATGAGCTTCTTTTGGCGAGGAGGTAACACTTGCTTGTTGTACTCTGCCTCTATTCTCTTGGTCTAATTGTCTGACCACCACTTAAAAAAATTGTATTAGGTGAGCCTCCTCATTGATGGTTATAGTAGTCTGGCCATCAGATCCGGCCAGTATGTCCATCGGTGGTTGTGAGGTGGTCGTCCAAATTGCTTTTACTTTAGCAAAAAGAGGAGAATCTACAATTTTATGTATCTCAACAACTTCTTCTCTCGAGTATTGATATAACCCATCTCGGTTCCCGATAAACGCACTAAAAATGTTCCCTAAAAAAGCATAGACGGGTTTTCAAGAATAGTCAAGCAACCCACTTTTAATGCTAGACCTAAAACCGAGAGTGATTTTGGATAGAGGGTGTTGCACGCCTCATTGCTGGGCTTAGAAACAAGCAAATATTTGAGTTTTAATGTAAAGGTAGGAACTTTTTGATGTAAAGATGAGAAATTTCAATTTTATGAGGGTATATCAAATGATTACAATAGCCCCCAGCCTCACGTTGGCTGTGGGTAAAAATATCAAGCAGTTTGAGCTCCTCAACTTTACAATTTTCTGGCATAATGCTTCGATTTGGCAAGATTCTTAGTTGATGAGTATCAGAAAGTAGAAAATTATACTAAGTTACATTATTGCTACTCCTAAAAGTGCAAGGAACGAGAGAGAAAAATAAAATAAATAAATTGTGCGAATTTGGGTATTGTGTGTGTCCTCATCATATGCATCTCTTTCCTTTTATACTAGTGAAAGACCAATCACGTCTGCCCCAAAACTCTAATAACTTTAGGGTGTCAAAGGCATTAGGTGGCATGGCTTTTACAACTACCAACACCCACTAGTCCGTTCTTCTTACTGTGGCAATTATCTCGGTCTCTTTTTGCTCACACTTCGTACATTGTAAGCTTCTCTTAATATCTTCATGTGCCATGGGCTAGGGGACCAGGCATTTGTTCATATTTATCAAGAAATCCCTTAGAGCATGATCTCCTTCATCCACCCCTGTTACATCCTAACTTCCAAAATGCATTGATCGTTATTCTTGCCTCTAGCCTATAACCCTTGCTTATTTATGACCTTTCTAGTCTGTGGACTTTCTGGCTGCAGGCTCTTTTTGACCAATGGCCTTTCTAGTCGCTGGCCTTTCTGACATATGGACTTTCAAGTCTACAGCCTTTCTAGTCGTTAAACACCCTTTCTGGCATATAGACTTTCAAGTCTATAGCCTTTCTGATCGTTAATCGTTTCTTTTCATTAGCCTTTTCTAGCTTATGACCTTATTTAGTCGATGGACATTTTAGCTTATGGACTTTCTAGTTTAGGATTTTTGGTCTAAATTTTAATTTTAGTGTCAACACATACATAATTCTTTTGAGAATATAAGATTTTACGCTTGTGATTTTTTTTGGTATTGAAAAGTTTAGGTTGAGGGGAGGCTCCCTCAGTCTAGGGCCAGGACAAACCACCGGGCTCAGCGAGCGCTTATAGTGGTATTTACAGATTACCCACTAAGAGCGACGGTCGGTGAGGTACGAACTCTCAACCTAATAGGAGTGCTTACTGAACCTCAACCAATTAAGCCAATCTTCATTGGCATTTTACGCCTGTAGTTTTGGTCCTCCTTTTGTACCTGTAGTTTTGGTCCTCCTTTTGTACATGAAAACGTCAGAGAAATGAAGATTAGATTGTTTTAAATTAGACGGTTGTTTGTCTTTGACTTCTCTCTCACACCATTCTTATTGTATCTTGTTTCCTGAGAATGGAAAAGACAATGAAGCATGGAGAAGAAAAAAAAAGAAGAGAAAAGTAGAGCGAGAGAGGGTTTTGAGTGGGAGTGGGAATATGACCCTATAAGGTTGGTTAATACTACTGAATATGGCTTTTAATTATATAAAATATATTTATAAAGTTTCTTCTTTCTCTCTTTATTAGGTTTTATCTAATTTCCTAATATACCTAAAAGATATATTACATCAAAGTCCCTAGATGTAACAGCCTGGGTAAGAATTTGGATTTTTACCGGGATTGTAAAAGTCGTTATACAGTGATTTACTGAAAGAATTAATCTTAAGTAATTAATTCAAGGTAAATCGAGCGTCGTTTTTCGTAACCGAGTCTTTTCCCGTGCTTGAGATTTTTCCGTGGATTTTTCGGACCAAAGTTGGTATTTTTCGGGTCCCGGAATCCTCAGAAAAATCACACCGGAAAATAACTAAGGGGGTATCAGTTATTTTCTGGTCCGGTCTGGACTCGCCCCATATGCAGCCAAACCTGCATAATTGAGGCAACTATGCAGGCGGCTGATACATGGCTATAAAAGAGGCAGAGGAGAAGAGAAAAAGAGAAGAAGAAAAGAGGAATAAAGGAGAGAAAAAAAAAGAGGAAAATAAAAAAAAAGAAAGAGAAAGAAAAAAAGAGAAGAAAAGAAAAAAAAGGGAAAAAAAAGAAAAAAAGAAAACTAGAAAAAACAGAGAGGGAAAAAAGAAAAGAAAAAAAAGAAAAAAATAATAAATACAAAACACAAAATAGAAAAAAAAAGAAGGAAAGAAAGAAAAAAAAGGATGAACAGTTCGTCACCCCGGTTCCTCCCCTGCCACTGTTCACCTGGAAGAGCTCCCCGCGGTCTCGTGCTCCACCGCCGCCGCCAGGAGAGTCGCCGTGCCATCGCGACCTCGACGCCGTCACTCGCGTGCTCTTCCGCCTGCCGACGCGCCTCCAGCTGCCGTTGACCCGTCGTGCAACCCGCGGATCTCCCTCTCCGCGCCGCTGACGACGACACCGGCGTTGCAGCACCAGTTTTCCACCGCCCATGGAGTCGCCCTCGTCCGCCGCTGCTTTTGGTGTGCTCGCTTTCCTTCCTCGCGCTCTCGCCGTCGACGCCAGCCGCTGCAACCCGAGGTGAGCAGATCCGGGTTCGCTTCGACCCGTTCCTTCTGGTCGGGTCGCGAACAGTCTCTAGGTTGGGTTTTGTTCACTGGGTTGGGCTATGGGTTGTGCTGGGCCGGGCCTTGGCAGGCCTGTGTTGGGCTTCTTGCCTTGGTCTGGGCCGACGCTATTCATGGCCCAGTCCGGTTAATTTTCTAATATATATATATTTACCTATTTTCTGGTATTTAATTTTGGAAAAAAATATATATTCACCTTGAGAAAATTATTTTTAGTTTAATTCTGGTATTTTGAGAAAAATATAAATATATATACTTTGATAAATAATTAAGTTATGTTTTGGAAAAACTATTATTATTTGGAAAAAAATATATATACCATGAAAATAATTCCTGGAAATTTTGTATACATATTATTTTCCCTGGAAAATTATGGTAACTGATTATCTTTTGGAAAATATGTATTTATGGTATACAAAAGTAATAGTTTTGAAAATATATAATTACTTTGATATATAATTGTTTGGAAAAGTATTTTACCTTTGGAAAAAATATATAGGTATATTTATTAATTCGTATTTATTTTTAGGAAATAATTTTGTATGATTAATTTCTCTGGAAATATGGTTTTCTAAAGATGATAATATTTGGTAATTATATTTTGGCAAGAAATATATTTTATGGAAATAATTTTGGGAAAAATACATATATATGATATAATTTCTAGGAACATTTTATTGTTATTATTTTGGAAGACAAAGAATAATTATTCTATAAAAAATATTTAAAAGAGAGTTTTAATTAAAGTATGGTACCAAAATTATATTCGGATATACGTATGGTATAATATTTTCGGTAAAAGATGATAATAAAGGATATGAACTGGGATGGGTTTATTTCGCAGTATTGGCATCATGGCATACTCTTATGTGCATCTTATGTGAGTATATAATGTTTTGATGTATATGTTTTGATATCGGGCAGTTTCCCGAGGAGCCGGCTCGGACCGGTCATTATCTTCAGAGTTGAGTAATCGGCTAAGGTGAGGATGGATTTCCTTCAATATGTGCCTATATTACTCGGTTGTTGTGTATGATGATTGTTGCATTGTTGAGTGTTGCATTTGCTGTGGTTTGTTTCGGGATGTTTATCCCAGTGTCTTGATTGTTTTTGGGATGTTTATCCCCGTGTTGAGTTTTGGATGTTTATTTCGGTGTCATTTTGGTATATGAATAATGGATTAAATAATAAATGTGATAAGGATGTCGATCCTCGGTTTTGGATAGAGATGTGTATCCCGGTGTTTTGGTTAGGCATGTTGATCCCTGAGATTTGGTTTTGAATAATGATGATATAATTGTCACGTGATAAGTAGTGGTACGACTCGATGGTTTAAAACTGTTTTGTGGTGGCCATGATCTGGGTTACTTGTGATAAGCATGTCTATACTTGGGATGTCTATTCTGTGATTATATTTGGGATGTCTATCCCTGGGTTACTATTTTTGGGATGTCGATCCCTGGGCTCTCTTGGATTTGATCTGGCACCCGAAATATGTTGAGAACCAGGTCTGACCCCTATCTTATCCGTGACGGGCCCGAAAAGATAAAATTGGAAATTGGATTTTTGTTTAAGTCTTTTTTGGTCTTGGACCAATTTTGGGTCGAGTTTTTGGTTTGGTATATTTTGGTTGTTTTTTACCTTGAGTAGTTTATAGTGTTGCATATTGGTCGTCTATCCATGGTTGGTGGGCACTTCGGACTCACCCCTCACCTGCGGGCTTTCATCCTGTAGGTTGAGTTATTTGTGGTTCAGGTATGATGCATTCCAGACAGGCTGCAGCGTTATCCCTTGGACAGGACTCGGATCCATAGTTAGCATCAGTGTCGCATACAGTGTCTTTGTGAGTTATTAAGTCTTCCGCTGTGCTATTTATTCTTATTGTTGGGCCTTGGGCCGGTTGTGACGTTATTGATGTTTATATTTTGGGCTGTTGAGCCAGAGTTACTGATGTATACACTGTATGCTGGGCTTTGTTTGGTTGGGTCGTTACAGTTCCGGCACGTATTTACAGTGTATGGTAAATACGGGTCGGGGCGCTTCACTAGATATAATCATTCTTATAACTGAATCTTTTTTTTTTTTTTGATAAAGGAGCATGCTTCATTCATATAGAGAGATCAAAAGATCTGAGGATACACAATTGAAGAGCTAGTAAAACAAAAGCATGAGAAAAATTTAACCTAAGAATTCTTCTCAACCTACTACAAAGAAACACACAACGAGATCTATTTCCTTCAAAAGAGGATTTACAACAGCACTTTGCTCTCGCGGGCGTCATAACCTGTATCGTCTGTGCAACAACCACCAAGCCATTAGGTGAAGGCGATGCATACCTGTGGGGTGAAAAATCTCTTTGTTGGCGAATTTCTGCAGTAGACAAAGAATCCTTCTTGAGGTCGAATCTTCCTCCATGGCTTTTGGCTCCCATAGTTTTATTGGAATCACCAAAACACTGACGGAGAAAATACACCCACAAAAAATGAGACAAAACTCACAAAATATGAGACGAAACTCACAAAAAGTGAGAATAAAACAACAAAACTGAAAAACAAAAGAGAAAAAACTAATTGGTGGGAGACTTACCGCCGGAAAAAGAGTCGTCGGCGGCAGCCCCAATATGTAGATCTAGGATTTTTCTCAAATTTTCCTATTTGGTGGCTGTAGTAGGCTTCTTATAACTGAATCTAATAATATAATTGGTGAATTGACGAGAGGAAATATTAAGTTTTCTAAAGATATGGCACGTGGATTAAAGTTTTAGTTTCTCTCTCGATAAAAACAAAAACAAAAAAAGAAAAGAAAAGTTAAGAGCAAGTATATGCAAAACAAAAAACTTGAGTAGGAAACCTGGATCTTACATATACCACAAAATAAATATAGAGTGATATTTGTTCGAAGTAATTCATCCACAAGTTTCCCATTTTGCAGGCCATTGAAGACGGATAATGTCCGTTTTATTAGAAGAGTAATAGAAGTATTCTTGTTTGGTTGGTAATATCTTTTACGAAAGGTTTTATTAACCGCTTTTGTCCCTACTACTACTATGGTCATTTCCTATTTCCCTCCCCGATTGAAGCACTATTACTCTGTCAAAGCAGATTTCTAACAGAACAAACCCACAGAATTTGTACAACAAATATTTGTCCTGGATTCCTTACTCACAGAGATAACATGTACGTAGACGGCTTATTTATTTTTTTCCTAATACATAATTCTCATTTTGGCCCATAGTGCAACAAAACACCAGGACTTGATTACTTGCCTTTTTGTTGCGTTATTTATTTATTTGGAACCAAAATTAGGGACAAAAAGAGGCTATCCCATCTCAATATCAGCATATATATGTTACTCTTCCAAAGTCATAATCTTCTTGAGCTCACGGTGATAATAATAATTGTCAGTGAATTGTAACCCAAGTGGAGTGGTTGTGAGGTAATTAAAAGTGAACGAAATAGATAGAGTGAACACAAGTTTTACTAGTTTGATCAATCTTTCGTTGGCAAAAGTTCTCATCACAAGAATGCTGTAAACTTTTTTTTCCCCTTTCACCAATTTTTTTTAACCCTGATGTAGATACGTTGAATTAATTTGAAAGGGAAAATGAAAATGAAAATGAAAAATATGTATTTTTTACTAAGGAAACATGACATTTTATACTAATTATCAGAAAAAACGAAGGTACACAAGTTCAGTAGAGGCACCGTTTTGGATTCTATGTGGATGTGGCAGTGTCACATTCACTAGCTATCTCACGATGCATACATAGGGGTCCAAGTCCAACCAAAGTCGTCTATGTTCCATCATGATCGAATAAGTAAATATATAAAATTACAGAAAATAAAAAGCAAAAAAGAAGAAGCAAAATTTAAGCCTAGAAGGAGCTGAAACGGATTTTCAGCTACAGCATGTCTGGCACAATCTGATGACTCTCTTCTCTCAAGCTTAACTCATTCATTCATTCTCCCCCAGTTCCTTCTTTAGTAATCACGATTTAGGCCCGCATTGTTGTACAATACTAAACAAAAAAATTAAATCTTTCAACAACAATAATATATTGTAGGCCCAACCCAACATATATGACTCGAGTGTTCTTCCATTTCAACTATCATGTTTTATTTCATTCTCTCCGATTTCATTAATTAACAATATCGGGGAAGAATTAAAATTTTCTTACTCTTACTAAACAACTTATGATATAGAAACAAAATTTTTAAAACTAAGTGGAAAATTCAAAGATAGAAAAAGTATAAAATCATTTGCTTATACGTAAAAAACATGTTTATATTTGATACGAATATAGATCAAGCTGTGGATGCAAAGAAGTCTCTATTAGAAAATTTTGACATAAAAGATATTGAAAAAGTAAATGAAATTATTGATAGAAAGATTATAAAGAACTGTGATACTATTGATAATTGAAAAATATTCAACAAGTTTTGAGAAACTTAAGAGTTCTCTAGTATTTACATGTTTGATCTAAACTTGATGTTAGTTAAACATCAAGTTTAACTAGAATATTAAAAAGTGATAGGTTGCATGAAATATGCAATAACCTGAACATGGTTGGACATTGCATTGTATGTTGGAAAGCTAAGTAGATTTACTGGCAATTCGGGAAAACAACATTGGCAGACAGTTCATAGAGTAATGAGATATTTAAAACAAACTACGGATTATACTACACCAGATATCCTTCAGGTTTAGAAGGATTTTCAGATACTTGTTAGATTTCGAGTAAAGAAGATTATTCATCTATAACTAGATAGATCTTCATTCACGAGGGGTGCATTATCTTGAAATTTTAAAAGGCAAACTTTTTGCGCAGACTCTAGTATGACGAATTCATAGCCTTAACATTTGCTAGCAAAAAAAAGCGAAATGGTTAAATTATTTTCCTTTATGAGATTTTGTTGTAGTCTAAATCAATTTCTCCCATATCAATATATAATGACAATCAGCTACAGCGTCCCCGAAGAGCTAGATTTGGCCATGGCCACCCCTAGAATTTTGATATAACTATACAATGCATAAAAAAAAAATCATGGAGTAAGGCTTGGTTTGGTGGTTAAGTGTTTCAATATGGTGATCATTATTGATTTTGTGAGGTCAGAATAAAATTTGCCAGATAGTTTTACAAAATGGTTCGTCTTGAAGCATAAAATCTTAAGTTCAATGAGTCTGGGTACTCTATTAGGCTGACAAGCAAGCACTCACTTCAAGTTCCATCTCAAGACAAGAGCTTAGTACTCGTTATAATGAGAGAAGCCTATGCTCTTAATAGACCTCTATGGCATTTATTTATCGAAGTGTTTATAACAAGAATGCTAAGGATTTAGAGACTGCCTATGCAAGTAAAAGTGTGGCCGTTTCTTGGAATTTTATGGCTTGAACTCGAACAATATTCATAAATAAAAGCAAGAAACAAGGCATTTAATGTGTCGACTATTAAGATCATATTTCTTAATGAGAAAGCTTGCGTATGAATATATAGTCCAACTTAGGGGAGAGTATTTGGGCAATATAGTTCGGACACCCATATTTTGTTTCGGTCTTCGAACTGACCGAATTTCTCTTGAGGGTGTCCGTACCCAAAGACAGGATTGACCAAAATAATTCTGTTCAGACAACGTTAGCCTGAATTGCCCAAATGGCACAGAAAAATTCAAAAAAAATAAGAAAAGGAAAAAAAACCACAATTAATTGCCAACGTTAATGAAAAGTACCAAAATTAATTGAAGCAAAGCAAAGCTCACTTATACCCTTATAATTGTGTTCATCACTTACTAAAAGTCACTAGAACTGAGCCTAAAAAAGAACCCAACAAAAAAACTAACACCAACTTGTTAGGGACCCAAAGGTAAAAACCAAGCAGACATTCATCATCTAAAGAACTACTATCAAAAAGTGCTCATAAAAAAGATAGGTTATTTGTTGAAAACCCATGCCAATGGCTGCCACGAAGAAATTAACTGATTGTTTGATGCCTCTAGAATCCGTCTCATGGTTGATCTTTAGCAAAGACCTCGTCTCTTCCCTGCAACCATAGATTATAGCCTTTTGTGAAAACCACCAGGCACCATTGGTAAGTAGGCAAGCACAGTCTTCAGCGTATGGTGTTAGCGAGTTCTCGCGCCGATGCAGCCTTATTCTGCCACGTCTCTTCCTCGCAACTCACTGTCCGCCTCGTGCTGCTATTGCAACTTGCCATCGGACGAGGAAAGAGCTTAAATTGAAGGGAGAGAGTCTGACAGGTTTAGGTAATTAAATTGAGGATTTAAAATTTTGAGAATTAGGTATTTGGTTTAGGAAATTAGGAATTTAGGATAGGAGGAGTCAGAGAGCAGTCGAGTTCTTCTTCTACTATTCTATAGCTTTTTCCTTTTATTAAATATCAAACGGTGCATCTTAAGGGGTTTATATATATATATATATATATAAGACAAAGATTGATTGATTGATTTTTTTGGTCTGCCTGAATTTTGCTCAAGGGTGTCCAAACAAAACAAAATTAGTAATTCGGTCCTAACCAAACCAATCTGAAATTTTATTTCGGTTCAAACATTGCCGGAATTGTGTGTATTTTTGTTCGAACATCGGTTATTTCATTTTGTTTGGGTTCGGGCTCACCCACGATCCAACTAATTAATATCAAAGATGCTAATTCAAAACTTAGTCTATTTTGCAATTCTAATTGGCAAT
>JAKUCV010004190.1:0-13803 GCA_028386065.3 Turnera subulata | reverse complement strand
CTTGTCACTTGTACCTGCAGCTTTTTGGCCTTCACACTCAATCGGCCCAAACAAATCATTGCAGTACAAATGATCCTCCATATACATCTTCCACACAGAGTAATTCGATGAAGTGAGTTTTATCAAGCTAGCTTTATCCTCCATTTTGATATGCACAAGAAACCACAAACAATGAACCTTGGCTCCGCTACCAGTTTGTTGGGGAAATTCACACCAATTCAACACACTACAATTAACCGAATCAAATGCGCAGCGGAATAACCCGGTCAATTAATTTCCCCTCTTTGCGCAACCAAAATGAGATATCAACAATCAACCCAATAAATGCTAGCAACAAAACCAACACAAGCACAACACCAAATATACGTGGAAAACCCCCATTGCGGGGTAAAAACCACGGGACCGAAGTCCGTCAAATCTTCCACTATATCAACAATAATGGGTTCACAATCCAAACTTCCTCCCTAGATAAAACTAGAGGCTAACACACTAGCAAAAATATCAAGAACAACATATCTTGGCTCCAACAACAACACATCACTACAACTAGTGGATTACAAGCAACAATTAGAGGAGAAGTGGGTAATTCTCACCAAACAGGTATAACACCAAATACCCGAAAACATGAAGCTTCACGACGATCCGGTCCATTCACTTTGTAGAGCTTGAAGAGGAAAACAACATACTGAAATTTCATCAAGATCGGACTCCGTTTGCTATCCGATCAAAGCTCACAAAGAGTTGAAGCAACTCTCCCTTCTTTCCTCTTCTCTCGGCACATTTCCTCTGCTCTCTCCTTTTTTTTTTTTTTTCTCTGCTCACTCTCAAAAAATTGCAGCTCGTCCAAAATACTACCTCTCTCTTCTATTGTTTTATTTTTCTTCGTTGCCAAGTGGTGGGCCCCACCATGTGGGTTTGGACCCACCCACCCAACAAACCAGAACCATCATCACCACTACCCCTCTTGCGAAAACTTGAACTGACGGCAACACCTCTTGTGTGGATATCATCATAACCACCAACTAGCTGGAGGTAATAATCAAACCAAATCTCCTTCACTCTAAAATCCCGAGTGTCTAACAAATATTCAGTTCTTAGTTGTGGATAGTTCAATGCTTCCAGGGTTATCACATTATCCTTTGATTTGTAGAATTTGGTTCTGGATTTGAAGGGTTAAGTTCTCAAGAGCAAGGGCGTGGTGCCCGAGAGGTCGTGAGCAGGTTGGACGGAATAAACAGCCAACTCTTTGAGTACATACTGGTAAGAGTAGTTGCACTATAAGAACTATGGTCGTGGGAGTTGTCGTCACTATAATAAGAAGAACTGGAGTCGTCAGAGTTGTCGTCACTATAATAAGAAGAACTATATTCGTCAGAGTCGTCGTCACTATCGTCAGAAGAAATAGAGTCGTCACGATAGACAAGTGGAGGGAGGGTGAGGGATGGGACAATGGGAGGGAGAGGAGTATTGGAAGATCGCCAAGAGCGGCAAACCGCCCTGAAACGGAGGATATCAATGTAGCTATGGAGGCAACTCCCGATCTTCTCCAAGAGCTCGATTGGAAGATCGGACCAGCAGCTATTCTTTGAGATTTTTTTTGATACGAAGTTATTCTTTGATGTTGGAGCCATGGTGGAGGTTCCTATACTTTCTAGGGTTTCTTCCCAGTGTTTATTTAATTGTAGTGCGCAAAGAAGAGAAAGAGTTTCTTTCTAGGGTTTGACAAACACTTGGTGTGTCAGGCAGTGGAGAGATTATGGGTCATCACTCATCACTACTCGGGAAATTTGTGGTCCTTGTTAGGGCAATTTTATATTGTGCAAAATCCGCATGCGGCTTTTTAAAATTGGCTAGAAACTTGTTCCTAAGAAAAGTTTAAAAATTCAGGTGTATATAGTAATATATTACATCATGTTTTTTTTCTTTTTGTCTAGCAGTTTACTGATGAAGCAAGATTTTGGCAAGTACAGAATGGTTCTTTTGAGAAATCTTGATGTGTAGCAGTTTACTAGTGATTGGACAAGATTTTTATAAGCAAAATTTATAATTTTTTAATTGTCTTTTCTTTTTGTCTAGCCGTTTACTAGTGATTTGTATTTCTTGGTAAATAGTTTCATTAGTTTGGGGAGAATTCTTGATGTGTCATAGATTTTTAAAGACAAAAAATTGCTATAGATGCTGGGATTTTTTAAAATCTGGCTGTTTTTATCTTGACTCTCTTTCTCCTATAGTCCACGCTTCCCCTGGGTCTGGCTCTCCCTAGTCCCTCCAAAAGTTGAAAGTTTCGTGTGGCTTGTGATCAACAATGGGGTATCTACAAGGTCCACCCTTCTTTTCCACAACATACTCCAAACGGAGGATTCTTTACGCCCCTTCTGTAATGAAGCTATTGAGACTACAGAAACACCTTTCCTCCATTGTGCTCTTCACGTGGAAAATCTGGTGTAAAGTTTGTAGCGTGGTGAAAACCTTCTTTATTGATAAAAAGTTCAGTGCAAGACATTAAGTGAATGGCTGCAGGTGATGTACGTGACTTACAAGAGCACTATAACGGAAACATACATCTGGGAAATATCACTAGTGTACATAAGCTCTAATTCACTACAAAAATCCTAGCAGCAGACGCGAGCAAATTGCTGCACTTATATGGAAAGGAAGGTTGTGGTGCCTTGGTCCACCAAGAAGCTCTAGCGAGGGAAAGATCATAGAGACACTCCCATTGTTGTTTTCTATTGCAAATAAATTCAAATGCAAACCAATTATAATCCATGAAGATTGGTTTGACGTGCAATCAGATAAACTTGGCTAATGGAGAAGCCAATCCTTCATGGAGCGTCAGGAAGTCCATATAACTCCCCACCAATGGCACACTCTTTGCCAGAGGAAAAGTCTCGGAAATTTGATTTTAAGAGCTCTAGACGAGGACCAATTATCAAACAAAAAGCTAATGCAAGATCAACATTGCTCCACAAGGGAGTGAGAGCTTGATTTGAACGCCCGAAGATGAGACCATATTGTGCCATATAGTCAATATTCGGTTTTGGTGGAAGGAAGGTAATAAAGCGTTGGATTCTGATTCGCACTTGTTCTTGATCAGCTTAATCCATTCAGCCTTGTCACCGGATCACCACAGACATGAAATAGAGGGGAAGAGAAGATAGTACCGATTTTATCACGAGAACTCTACCAGCAAGAGAGAGAAACTTTGCATTCCAAGATTTTAACTTGCTTTGGACTTATCAAGAACAGGTTTGCAACTATTCCTCATGTTGGCACCGAGTAGGAGTCTCAGATATTTGAAAGGTAGCATCTCAATTTCACAGAGGAGAAGATCTGCTAGACTCTTGGTTCTGGCTCTGCAGATATTAATGCGTGCTAGTCCGCTTTTGGAGAAGTTGATGCTAAGACCGGACATCATTTCGAAGCAACGTAAGACTATTTTTAAATTCAGAAGGGAATCTTCCTTTGCTTCAGATATGAGAAGTTTGTCACCCGCGAATTGGAGGATGTTAGCAAGGAAATCATGAATACAAAAATTCCCTATCAAGCCTTTGGAAATTGCTTGCTCAAGTAAGGCTTTAGTTCTGGTAAAACAATCTGCAATTGTAGTATTTCTTAGTAATGGATTGCCTATAGCATTTTCTTTATTTTAGGATTGCTTGGCTAGTTTTTTTCCCACAAATGAAGTGATGTTCAGAAATTAATGAATTTGCTTGTATATGACTTGTTTCTTGGATCTATCATAGCAGTTTTCTCTTCTGTTTTTTGTGTCCAAGAAAATGACTCCTAACGAATCCAAAAAAACACTGGCCAGCTATGCCATGAGTTTTGGTTTCCGCACCAAAATTTCTAGTAATTACTTATAACTTGCTCAAGCCGCATTCATGGTGGATGGGCTACCATACCCGATAAATCTCACAGAACAACCTAGTGTACTGTACTCCCTTCTACAGTTTATGTACTAAAGGACACTACAATCTAGGTGAGGTGAGTGAATGGAAAAGGAAAACAGAAAGTAGAAACCTCCTGCATGTCTATCTCTGTTTGCCAATGGGGAGAACAATATGTATATATGCCTGGTTGTATCGAACCGTGTGCAAACCGATCCCATATATAATATTGAGCATAAGCAACTTAAAATTTTGAAACTCAAAATGTCTTATGCAAAGACGATTGAGTAAAAAATTAGTCAAAAATGACTTTATTTGATACTAGTGATCAATGTCCAAATAACAGCTACAACAGAAAGGAAAAATAAACAGAGTTGTTCACTTACTAATGTTGCTGCAATTTTGGAATTCAGTGAACACGAGGATTTCTTCTCTTCCTACTACGTGCTACTCCTGAACATAGGAGGTGCAAAGAATTGTGGACCCAATTTGGCGGTTGCAAACAGCAGAGGGAAGGAAACCATATATTTGAATCATAATGATCGCCTTAGGTTGTCATTCATCCGGGATACCTTGGAGGATGTTAAGTTGCCCAATCATTTGGTGGAAGTTAATATGAAATGTGTGACGAGTACAGAGATGCGGATTCTTTGCAATGGTGCTTTGACGGAGGCTTTTACCACGTCACGCGGTGTTCGTCAAGGTGTTCCATTGTCTCCTTATTTGTATGTTTTGCGCTTCGAAAGATTGAGCCAATTAATTGGACAGTTGGTGCGACAGGGTCTTTGGAAGCCTATACACCTGGGGGTTGCCGGACCACCTCATTCTCATATCTTTTTTGCTGATGATATGGTTTTGTTTGCAGAAGCTGAGCCATCCCAGATTAGTGTTATTCGTGATTGCCTCCAGTTGTTCTGTTCTTATTCCGGACAGAAGGTCAGTGTTACTAAAACTCAGATGTTCTTTTCGAAGAATGTCTCGGATGTTGTTCGTGAGCAATTCCATTATGGGCTAGGGTACACTATCACGGATGATTTGGGACGTTATTTGGGGTTTCCATTGATTCACCAAAGCATTTCGCGTCAGACTTATGTGGGTGTCTTGGATAGAGTCTCACGGCGTTTGGCTTCATGGCAGTCACAAGTGCTGTCTTTCGCTGGTCGTGTCACCTTGACACAATCGGTCCTCTCTTCGTTGCCGATGTATAGGATGCAGACAGTTCTCCTCCCCCACTCCATTATACAAGGCTTGGATCGGCTTTGTAGGGGTTTCATTTGGGGCTCGGTAAGGGGAGCTCGTAAGATTCACTTAGCTCCTTGGGAATTGGTGTGTTCTCCTAAGTGGTATGGTGGCCTTGGTTTGTGCAGTTTGGAAGGTCAGAACCGGGCTTCATTAGCTAAGTTGGCGTGGGGAATTATCTCGTCTCCTTCTTCTCTTTGGGTCCTGGTGCTTCGTGCGAAGTACCTTCCTCAATCCGAGTTTGTTCCACCTACTGTTTACCATGGGAACTGCTCGCCAATATGGCGGGGGGTTAGCCGAGTTATGCCATTGGTTTACCAGGGTTGGAGTGGGCTATTGGTGATGGGCGTACGGTGAGGTTTTGGAGGGATTCATGGGTGGAGGATGTTGGGCCTCTCTCAGCTCTAGCATTGGATTTTATATCGGAGGATGTGCTCTGTCGCCCTGTGGCTGATCATGCGTTGCTGTCCGGACAATGGGATTGGGCTCGCTTTCAGCATCTTCTCCCGCCTTTGGTGGTGCTTAAAATTATGGGAGAGCATTGTCCTAATCCTTCTTGTGGGGATGATACAGTGTATTGGCGGTATACGGCATCGGGGCAGTTCTCTACTCTGACGGCCTATTTTGCTACGACGCCATCTGATGGTGCCTCGGATGACCCTGTTTGGGCCTCCATTTGGGGTTGTCCGGGGCCGCAATGCCTCCGGACCTCTTTGTGATTGGCAGAACATGACTATTTGCTCACCAATCAGCGTCATTTCAAACGACATCTCACGGATTCACCCCTTTGTCCTCTATGTTCTGTTCATGTGGAGTCCTCTTTGCATGTCTTGCGGTACTGTACTTAGGGGTGTAAACGAGCCGAGTCGAGCCGAGTAGTGGCTTGCTCGACTCGAGCTCGTTAAGGAAATCTCAAGCTCGAGCTTGAGCTGATCGAGCTTCAATATTTGAGCTCGAGCTCGAGCTCGTTAGATTTTGCCACTACTCGAGCTCGGCTCGATAAGGCTCGTTAAGTAGTGGTTGGCTTTAGTGGGTGGATCTCAACTCGTTAAAGCTCGTTAATGCAAGTTCGCTTAAGCTCGATTAAGCTCGGTTAATAATAAATAGACATTTATAAATTTTAAAACACTCCAAAGTCCAAACACATCTAAATTGTTAATATAGGCTCCTCCAAATAGAACTAAAGTCCAAAAAATCACATTCAAGCTGCTCTAAATTAATCCGCTGCTCCAAATTAATCCAGTAGGTTGCTCCAAACATAACTAAAGTCCAAAAAATCAGCTTCAAGCTGCTCCAAATTAATCCAGTAAGTTCTCCAAATTCCTTCCATTTGCAGCATATAAACGACAGGATCAGAACTGAAAATGAATATGAATTGCAACCAAAAGTGGGAAATCATAACAATGAAAGCTAAAACCTGACCATTTTTGCAGTGAGAAATATAGTGACAACATCTAACAACCAAAATTTCACCTAGGGACAGCCCTGATGATTAAGTCGTGACATACTGCGGCCACCCCAAAGAACCTAACCCAGCAATGCCAATAAAATAAGCATAACTGATTAAAGCATCTAAGGAATTGCTTACTGATGACCAAGCTATTTGTATTTCAAAAAACATTTATGGCAGACTTGGGGAAAGTAAATTGCCTAATGATGTCAATGCCACAAGATCCACCACCAACAATGAAAGCAAGGCCTGCCCAGATATCTTCCGTCTCAAAAATACCTAAAAACAAAAAGGAAGAAGTGAAGGCAGACAAGTAGTCGGATCAACTGACATTAATAAAGTAATTTAATAGAGGTGGGAATCTGACATTATGATTGTACTCACCTCTGCACCAGCCACCACATTACGCGCTCTCTGATCAACTGTATTGGCTACCTTCACATCATTGATGGAGCACAGGAATGCATCTGGCTATACAAAAAAAAATTGATCGAAAATAAGGTAAAGAGAAAGGTCATTCAATCACAAAATTGACTGAGGGAAGGAGAAACAATTTTTAGAGCTAAGTTCCTTAAAGGAAATGTTAGAATACCAGAGAACAACACAAAAGTTCCTTACTAATTTCCATGAAATAGTGGATCAAATAAAGATGAAAGGCCCTCCTACCTGGCACAAAATCTCTCCCCAAACTTTGACAGATCAATCTACAAATTAAATGAAAAAAGAATATTCAACATGATAATACATTACATCCCAAGCCTATACAACAATGGGCATCTTGATAATACATATCATCTGCAGGGATGATATCCCCAAGCTTAATGCTAATTATAGCTCCTGGAACTAAAATAGCAGCATCTTGCTCCTGCCATTGGCCAATATTGATAGCACTAGAATCGTGACAATCATTCAAATAACATGAGCAAAGGCAAATAATACCTACAAAGTCTTGCCAGTCGGGACCTTCCCCCTGAAATTTCATTTCAACAAAGGAGAAATCCAACAGAAATATGTGTATTGTCAGCCTTCTGTAAACAGAGGTAAAAAGGTTGAAAATGTAAGTGAAATGCTGAAGTGGTTTCAGAAGAAATTCTACTCACTCCACCATTGGCAAGGACGATTGCCATTACTGCTGCTGCCTCCATAACCCATGACAAAGGATTCCACATAAAACTGAGGAACTTCAAAAATTTGTTCTCCTGCATCACAAAGTGTAGAGCCAGAAAGTGAACTTCTTATATGCTTGAACAGAAAATGCAAAATCAGAAACCTAGGAATCACAAATTTGCCTTAAACCAACTACATTCCTCGTTTATTAGAAGGTTTCTACAAATATTGGTAGGAAGCCAGATTGGCTAATCAATTTCTGCTTCAGCAGATCTATGCAAAACTAATTAGCTAGAAAATCAAACTACTTACTGGCTTCTCTTCCAGTTTGTTTTGGCCAAAAATCTGCAATCTAACTTCTGCATCTTCAGGATGAACGCTGGCGGCATGCTTAACACATGCGAGTCGGACGGGAAGTGGTGTTTCCAGTGGCGGACGGGTGAGTAACGCGTAAGAACCTGCCCTTGGGAGGGGAAGAACAGCTGGAAACGGCTGCTAATACCCCGTAGGCTGAGGGCCATTTCTTGATGTTCTTAGTTGTTCAAAAACTTCCTCCAAAGGCAAGCGTTTCTATCAAGTGATTAATCCAGGAAAGGTTTTTAACACTTAGAAACTGCGCTTACAAAAATATGTAGAGTTTATCAGTCAGTTACAAAACATTACCAAATCAGCAGCGGTTTGTCCAACTCCTCAGCCATGCTTCAAGTCCTGGAACCTGAAGCAAAACACAATCTAAATCATCTGAGTATTGCCATCGAAAATGCTAGTACTCGAAAACATCAGTCAAATATAGCAAGACTATCTGACTTGAAACATTCCTACTCTAACTAAACAAGGCATAGACAAAATGAAAATGAACGAATTACCATGAACCAAGTTCATGTTACTAGCTTACCGTAACAAACTCGGGCAAGTGAGAGTTCCTTCAAGAAAATTAGCTTGTTATGAATGGTCCAAAATCAGGTGGTGGTGTTGTTTCAAGTGGGTTTAAGGGCGTAAGGAAGCAGGCCAATAACAGAGTTGAGTGTGAATGTATAAAGAGCAGCTGAGGAACTAGCAGGCTCCGTGAGCCACCACCGACGATGAATGGGTGTTTGGGTGACAGAGTTTTGTCGTGGAGATGGCAAAGAACTAGGGATTGAAAGTTTCAAATTGGGCCTTTTTCTTGTCTAGGTTTAGAGAAATCGAGCTACCTCTCCTCTGCTGCAGTGATAGAGTGAAGGAAGCGAAGGGGAAACGGTGGTGGTTGCGGAAGAGAAGGATGGAAGAAATGCACCGGCTAGAAAGAAAATGAAGAGAGAGAGAGAAAAGATGAGGGTCGTGCTCGTGCCCGGTGCGGCTGGAAAGAAAATGAAGGAGAGAGAAGAAAGAAAAGAGAAAAGAAGGAAAAGAATAGGGTTTGGTAATATAATATTATTATATATGGCAAAGCTCGATAAGGCTCGCGAGCTTCACGAGCCGAGTATTTGTATGCTCAAGCTCGGCTCGATAACCTTTCAAGCTCGACTCGAGCTCGATAAGCACGAGTCGAGTTCGAGTAGTCGCCGAGTCGATCCCGAGTAGCTCGCGAGTAGCTCTGCTCGTTTACACCCCTAACTGTACTCAAGCTAAGGCTTTGTGGGCTGCAATTTCTCCTACTTTGCCACCTGTTTTCTTCTGAGCTACCTGTGTAAAGTCTTGGATTGCTGCAAATTTGAGTATGCAGGTTTCTGTGTGGGGTGATGTCCCTTGGAGATTGTGTTTTGGAGTTGTTTTTTGGCGGCTTTGGTTGTGGCGAAATGAACAAGTTTTTAGTGATGTTGGACCTCCCTTCATTCCAATGATGTTTGTCCAGTCTTACTGTCGAGAAGTGTTGCATTCGATGGCATCTAATCTTGTGCCGAACCAAGTGTCCGGTGGTCAGCCTCCGGCAGTTTGGCAGGCTCCTGTGATGGGTTGGGTCAAGTTAAATACTAATGGAGCTGTTCGTGTGTCCTCCGGTGAGGCTGCTGCAGGGGGTGTGTTGAGGGGCTCAGCGGGGGAATGGCTGCATGGTTTCTCTTGCCGATTGGCTTCTTGCTCGGTGTTGAATGCTGGTAGGGTTTGTTCGTTGGATTGAGGCTGCCTTTTGACATGGGGTTTCGGCGTGTTCTGGTGGAGGTGGACTCTTTGGACACTGTTAGGAACTTGCAGGCTTCGACACCGTCCTCCCGGCGCAGCACAACTTTGTTGCGATTGGTGCAGGAGTTGCTCCGGTTGCCGTGGAAAGTCAGGCTCTCTCATGTTTAACGTGATTCAAAATTGTGTGCTGATTGGCTTGCTAAGCATGGCCTGTCTTTGTCATTATGGATAACTTATTTCCCTCAGGTACCTGTTGGTTGTCTTGGCACTGTCCTGCGTGACATTAATGGTGCTCCTTCAAGGTCCCTGTAATGCTTTTCTCATCTGAATTCCAAAAAAAAAAAAAAGAAAATCAAGACCATAGAGTATGACCATACATATTTAAGAAAACAATTACAACAGCAGAAAGTCGTCTATAAGATGCATAATGCAGCAGGCTCATGTACGAGGTGAGCTGAAAGGAGGCTACAACATCAGAAAATCACGGTAAGGACCCTTTCAGTTTCTTACTGTTTACGCATTTGAAATGACGCAGGAGACACTAAAGGGAACTGTGGCTGCAGTGACTAATTAATCCATAGAGTTGAATGAAGCAATATGGTGTCCACCACTGTCACGCCCCCGCCTAAGCGCGACCGGCCAGGTACCGTGTGCACCATCATCGTGCCACAAGGCACCCCAAGGCCTATACACAACCTCACAGAAGCTTGTTGCCTCTGCCTCGCGGGTTACTAACAAGAACATGCGCAGCGTAAACGGAAACAAACAAAGAATGCAAAGGCAACAGAAATACCAAAAAGAATTAAACTCCATATCCTCTAATGTTACAGAATTCTGCTACAAGGGGCACTAACTCATACAATGCCAATTATAACCTCTTTTAATAGAACTAAATAAATAATACAACTCAGCTATACCCATCAGTTTACGCTGCCCGTACTCTCATCCTCGCACCTGAAAAACAAGGGGAGGAATTGGGGGGTGAGTCCACTGACTCAGTAAGTAGAATCAACCTACTAGCAACAACCAACAATACCAAACAAGCGGCAAATAGCATCCAACAGCAAGGTTAACATCATAATCACCAAGCGGTCACAGCCTTCGCAAGGTCCATCGATACATATATATACATAGCATCGTTACATATAGTATAGCATCCGTGCAATGCAATGCATGAATGTGCAAATGCTTAGCCCTATTATAGGCACATCAGCTCAGCCAAGGCTTTCATCAACATCATCAGCTTAACACCATAGGTGCAATTCACCAGGCAATTGAGCATCTACCAAGCAAGTAGCACCATCAATCATCATAAGTAAACAAACCCCACTTACCAAACCATTAGGCACATCAAGCCCATTCATTCCTCACTTTGGAACCCTTAGGCATCTAGGGTTCATACTGCTCTGTAACACACATATAAATACAAATCACAACACAGCATAATCAACTATAACATATAAACCACAATCAAATTACACAACACTTATCTTTCCCAATTCGGGCAGAAGCTGCCCTGCACCAGCAGGAACTTCAACCCGAAATACTGAGCCCTTAAAGTCTGAACCAGCTCTGGGACTCAACATAGGAGTTGTATCCCTACCTCTCAGCTTTCCATAGACACTAAGAACATCCTAAACCGAGCTCTGTAGCTCCAGATATGCCTCTAATACCGAGACTGTGTCAAGCAGAAGGACTACTATTGGACAGTCGCAGCACAGTCAACTTGGAGAGTGCATAACTCACCCAGTTCAGCCCCAAACCCCACGTAATCGGTGCCATATGAAAGATATGGGAGTTATCTAACCATAGGATTTGGTTTCAATCAATTCCAACCGGTAGTTTGGCCGGAATTATCACTTTAGTGGCCAGGGGTCTGTCTGGCCGAGAGCAGAATCCCCTTTGGCTCACTCTCCTCTCCCCTCTTTTCTCTCCTTCTCTCTCTCTCTCTCACACACACACATCTATCACAGGTTGGTCTGATCAGAATGAGTGAGAGCTGCTTATTTCCAGCTCTTAAGTGATGGGGAGTAGGTGACTAAGCACCTACTTGCCACACTTGCCAACTTGGTGCCACTTGCACCAAGTAGCTGTCCACCTCATGCTTGTTTTCCACCAATAGAACCATGACACTCAACCTACTAGCTTACACACCAAACACACTCAGCAGCATATTCCCGAGCCACATGTAGAACCCTGATTGGTCGGTTTGGCAAATGACACATTTACCCTCATCGCACCCAATTGTGCACCGACGGGCACACTAATGCCCCGGTTGTGCACCATTCCACACCAAATCGAACCAACCGATAATCCTCTTGGCCAATCATGCCTCTAGTAAATTTATTACACCAAGTTATCACATTCCTATCATTTCCAACCATTAATTGGCCCATTAGACAAGTCGAGCACTCGGGACACCAAACTAGGCCAACCGTGCCATCGGACCACTTCGAGCCCATTTCTGTGCACTAGGCAAGGCGAACCATCTCATCTCAATCCGATATCAATCATGTTACCGAGCCTAAACCCATACCATCATGTACACCCAACATTATCAACATCACCTACTTTCTCTCGAATACCCTATCCAATCTATACGAACCTGCCGGAAGGAAAAGCTACACCCGGATCTCATCATGCAAATACTTCTCTATATTCTAGGGTGTACCTGGGGTATTACATCATCCCCTCCTTCAAAGAATTTCGTCCTCGAAATTTAGAAGCCATCGTAACCTCAAGGACCACTTCAATCCTTTTGTAACTCTCAATCATCTTCTTAAACCATCTCATATGCTATTCTATTGTTCCTCTCTCGCTTCAAGCTCTACCTTTAGTAGGTCACTTATTTATAACTCAATCCTGTATATCTCCAAGTTATTCACCTCAAAAATCATTTTCAAGTTCAACCTCAACTCCTTACTTACATACCTCAAATGACATGTCCATTTCATCAATATACATCCGACACTCCTTCATGGTCACTTCTCATCATAATCCATTTCACTTACCTCAAATTGTCATATCTCCTACACTCGTAACTCTCATGCCAATCCGTATCACACACCAGCTCGTGTCACATCTCAATCTCAATCTTAGAGATTATAGTTCTCTCAACTATCTGTCACTTCTGACCACGGCACAAATGGATAGGCTAAACAGTACTCATGCCAAACTTGCTTAATTCATGTATTTAAAAATATTTTCCAAAACAATAATTGCAAAAACGTTATAAATTGTGGCCACATTGTCCAAGTGAACAAAACTTTGCAATGTACCGTTAGCCTTCCAAATGAAACCATATAAGTCTCAACTTAATTTCTCCGATTGATACATCACTCAATAAGCTACCATAATCCATATACTCATTCTCTCATTGCTAATACTTCTACATCTTATTCTCTCCACTGTGGTGCATTATCCACACACCACTACGCTAGCTAGCCAATAAGGCCAATTACACCAACTGAACCACAAAACTTGCCACTCGCACAATCTTGTGTGTATTAGCACTCTAATCGATCAATCAGACCAATTGCTTTAACTAAGCCACAAGGTGCACTACTCCCACATTAATACACACTAACGCTTGCACAAGCACATCAACTTTACCGACTAAGAAACGAGAATATCCCACTCGGGTAAATTGGACAACCATAGGCCCAATTGCATCTCAAACAGGCCAACCATGCTTCTGCAGTGCAACTCCGCTTACACTTCAATTTCTTGCTATCTCTCTGAATTAATCGACCTCTAAACTTAATATCATCTTCCAAACATTACTAACCTCAAGTGTTCCCCGTAACAAAAGATAATTTGAACTTCCTTTGAGTTTAAGGTGATAACTCCCAAGTATATGTAGTATATGATCACTCCAAAATCCAACAAGGAATTGAGATCTCTCTCACATGCAACTCTTTCTATCAGGAAAGCCTCGCTTATTCAAAGGGATGATTTTTTTATAACCTTCATCATAACTTAGCAATCCACAATCTAACTCCAAGTAATCTTGATCAA
>JAKUCV010004189.1:63956-65165 GCA_028386065.3 Turnera subulata | reverse complement strand
CTTGATGTGCTGATGTTGTTAATTGCAAAGTGTATATATTGATGATATCTTTGATGCGGTATGCCTGATTAAGTGAATTGTGTGCCGGTGTAATATGTTATGCCAGTTGAGCATGTTTGTTTGTTATGCTAAATAACATGATTTATGGATTTGTGTTTGTGTGGTGGACTGTGGGTTGGAGGCCCGGACTTGTGAATAAGATATTAAATTCACACAACACTGTTGAATCATAATGTATGGTACAATCCCTTAAGCGTAATTGAATAACATACAATAATAAGTCTACTGTGGGGCTGTTGACCGGTTGGTTCGAGCGGGAAGTAATACCCCTCGGGATAGCATGCGGGTTTGCATGTGGGCCTGTGATGGCCGGTTCTACCTCCCTCTTTCTATCTCCCCCTTTCTACCTCCCTCTTTCTCTCCCTCTCTCTCTCTCTCTGGATATGTTTGGGCTTCGTGCCTGGTTTATTTGGGCTTCGTGCCTGGTTTATTTGGGCTTATGCCTGGTTGTCTCATGAGACGGGACCGAGCTCGACGCACACAGTAGAGAGCCCTAAATAAAATACTTAACCTTAATAACAAAGATAATAATATAAGTAATGATAGTGATGGTTGAAGTCTGGTGATGACTGGTGTTATGTCTTGTGAATTGTTGTGCTCTGTGTTTGCTGTTGCCATTGCCGGTGTATTTGTAGTTGATTTGTTTTGTATATTATTGGTTTATTTGTCTGCGGTGAGACAGTGGTTGGTCTCACCCCCTCACAGTTTATTACAGGCTAGCTGAACGTTGATCAGAAGAGCATATCAGCAGGTGGCGGTGCATTCCTCTCCTCGGGTCGGATCCATAGGGTTCTCTGCATACATGTTGTCATTATGTTTAGTCTTCCGCTGCGTACTTGATTCCTTTGTATTTATTATTATTTGATTTGATTGTGATCATGTTGTTGATGATTTTTTTTCGTGTCCCGGGAATGATAAGGGAAAATTGGTCATTTTGTATTAAATATTTAATTTATTTTAATAAATTGGGACACGGGCGTTTCAAAAAAGATCATTAAAAAAGCGTGAGCCGTTATTAAAACATTATAAAGTTGATGATTCCCACCAAGAATTTGATCGCCGGGTCGTGCTAATTCCATACGAATCAGTACTGAGAAACATGTACCCATCACTCCAGCAATGGCACCGAAGATGAAATAGAGAGTCCCT
>JAKUCV010004189.1:53956-58956 GCA_028386065.3 Turnera subulata | reverse complement strand
TGCATTTATGTTGATTTGCCTATTGTAACTTTCTGATGCAGTGACTTCTTTAAGCCCTCCTTCAGATGAAGCGGCTAAAGCCTGAGTCTCTACTGCTCCGAAAATTAAGGATTCAGAGAGGTAGACAGGAAATGGGCTCTCGCAGAGTCCTCTAGTTCCGGCCCAACTTCCTACTTACTTCCTACGGAGAAGATCTTTTTTCCTTTCCTTGTGGACATGACTACTATTTAGCAGTGCTTTGAAAAGCCCTCGCATGAGTCTTCTTCACACTGATTTCAATCCGATTCGTCGACTCGATTGGCCGGATATCAATACCTTCTACTGATCATGGAAGCTAGTGTGGCCAATGCGTCAGCAAACTGATTCTTCGTCCTCAACAGATAATTTAAGGTAATCTGTCTGGCTGATATCTTACAGATACTGATGGTAGGGAATGAGCTTCAGTTGGTGTAATAGCCCCTAGGGCAGTCCCACGAGTTACTATTTACTTTCCTTCTCCAAGCCATCCAGCCGCGCGCGCCAATTGCTGCAGTCCTAAGGTAGCCTCTTGCAGCAAGCTAAGCAGGATCAGAAAAGACTTCTCCTTCTTTAAAAGCAGGAGAAAATTCAGTCTAACCATCTAGTAAGAAAGCGGGAAGGACGAGACATTGGAGGATAAAGTTAGCTAGTTCAAGCAAGGGCAAAAGCAGCAAATATAGAAAGATGGGATAGAAGATTTCACGGGTTCTAAAGCTCTAGAGCAAGTAAGTTTTGAAGCTATCCATATAGATCAAGGGATAATTACAGTGCTAAGTCCATCTAGTATGAGTTCATAGCTAGGAAGCCAATCTAGGCTAGGATAAGTTGATAGGTAATAGATTGCGGGTTAATAATAAATAAGTGAATCCTCCTTTTTTTTGAAGTATGCCTGTTCCTCTCCCTAATGGTCGAGCTATTGACATCCTCCAGCCTTTCTATGTTCTGTGTCACCGCAGGGTAAGCGCAGGAATCTTTATTGAAAGCTGTATTTTGTGGTATATTTCTTTTTTTCAAGCGTTAGTTTGAAAGTCTTTCAAAAGCCGCATCTTACTCTATGCCCCTTTAGTTTTGAAACTAGATCTTTTATAGGAAAGCTATCCACTGTCAGGAGTAAAGCAAGTGGGCAAAAAGCAAAATTCTTTTCGATTTCCGGAGTACTCTCTCATCGTTATACCTAGCAGGGAATGAAATGAAGGTATTCAAAAAAACCATATGATGAAAGGAGTCCGTCCTACCTTGGATAGCAGATTCTAGGTCCTAAGGATAAAGGCTAGCCAGTTCCCATTCATCCAGTTCCCTTTTTGGAGGTTCAGTGCTAGGGGTTGAGTTCCTGTTGTAGTTGCGTTCCATGCATAGGATGTTATAGGTTACAGGTTCGATACATTTCCAGTGGAGTAGTACATTCCAGTAGAGTCTTTCCTCTATCTAGAGGACAAGGTTCCAGTGGAGGGTCAAATAGTATGCTTTTTTCAGTTCAGAAAGCTAGTCTTCTTATTGATGGAAGAAAATTCCTAATAACAGCGCCATCTCTGCATCCCTATTCCGAGCAGCGGATTTGTCGCTATCTTTCTTTGAGCTCCTAGGCAACAGATCCTACTCCCTAAGAAGAGTCATTAAGAAAGAGGGATCCATTTAAAGGAATTCATGCTGATTGCCTAACTTCGGGTACTTTCAAGGCTCACACTACAACAAGAGTCCGAGCGACCAGGAGCAGGCTTGAATACAGAAAGAGATTCGTACTGTTTGCGCTTACTTACCCATTTGCTTATTAACAAACACAGCCAGGTTCGCTTACCCCTTTTTTTGCCTACCAATGATAGAGGAAGGCTTACCTCAGACCCGAACCCCCTATGATTGCTTCCACTTGAAGAGACTGACTTGCGCCCATAAGTACTAGACTTTGATAAAGGAATGGGGAGGCAGAGATATTTAATACTGGAATCGTAATCGTAAAAAGATAATCAAAACCTGCTACTTGAAAGCACCTATTAAAGAAGAGGGACTCGATTAAAGGACTCATACAAGACTTATTCCAGACCTTATTCCTTCGCATGCTTCTAAGGCTCGAACTCGTCACTAAGTACGAGAGCTCTAATGTCATGTCAAACCTGAAAGCGGATGCGAGAAAGATGTCAAAAATCTGCTTAGGGTCAGATTGGACTTTATCTTCTTGCCCGGCTTGCCACCACTCTGAAAGACTGATTCGCAGCTCTCTAAATCATTCCGAAATAAGTTAGGGGTAGGGGTCTAGCTCAGCTCTAAGCCTAGGATAGGACCTTGTCCAGGAACCAACTTCTTTCTATTTTAGTATAACGGAGTCTCAGTAAACCGTTCTAAAGCCCACCCTCTAGCCCGTCAGGCTTTCCCAGACTCATCTCGCCGGCGAAATTCAATTATCTGTCCTACCTCCTATGAGAAAAAAGCAGACCAAGCTTCCTTAGCGTACTGAGCCTACCTATTCAAGAGAACAGAGCCTAGCTACAATGGTATTCATTCTCCTTTCGAGGGAGATCCTTTCTAGAGGTTGTCCATCTACGAATTAGTGATCCAACTGGGCATCTTACGTATGAATTCGTGCTCCAAGTATGGGCTCTTGCCCTGTCTTCATAAAGGAAGAAGAAGCCAAGACTAAGTCATTTAGTAGTTTTTTATTTCCATTCTGCCTTAACCATGCCCACCCTGTCAAAGTCAAAACGATTCTCCAACTGATGATTTTTCAGTTTCGGATGTGAAGGCTTAGGCTTTTTTTTTGTTCTAGGTTTCATTTCTCCGCCGGGGCGCTCAGTTCCTTCCCTTGCTTCAGGAAATTTATTAATGCGCTACCTTGACTTTTGCACCTGCCTTGTTGAGATAGAAGACGGAGTCTACCTTTTATTCTTTGACACCGAGGCTTATCGAGGCCCTTTTAGTACTTCCATGCTTCCTTTTATACAGTAATAGTCATATGCTAGACAGATTAGGGATTAACGAACATAGGTCAGTAATAGCCTACTTGAATGGAACCGCATTCACATAGAGAGAAAAAAACTTCTTACATAAAGAATTTTGAAACTGAATGAAAAGAATCAAAAGGTAGAAAGGGCTTTTTCTTTGCTCTTCTTTCCTGAATTCCTTCTCATCGAGAGATGCGGCATTACCGCTGTTGTCTCTATGCCTTTTTGCCTTTCTTACTCTTTATCGAGAAACAGATGCCGATTATCCGAAAATGCTTTACATATGAAAACTATCACAGGTCGAGAGAAGAAAAAAATGCCTATCTAAGGCTCGGAACTGAACTCCTTTGTCCAACAGTCCATACTTCATGTCCGAGTTCGTCACTTCTTACCTGCTTTCCTTATGCCTACTTGTCTAAGCCCTTGCGATGGGAGGACGGGGGATTTCCCTTTGAAGTGGAAGAGGGCGGAGCTAAACCTCGAATGCGCTCTAAGCGAGTATAAGATATCCACACATAGAGACTGACATGAAAAGGAAAAGGCTTACGACGAATGCCCTGTTTCAGAAGGAATAGAGGGGCAGGTAAAGAAGGGAAGAATAGTAAGCATAATCATCCAAAGATGCCGAATCATCCATTGACTGGAAAATAAACCGAAACAGGATCAGAAAAAGTCAAGGAAAGAGGCGATTACACAGAATAAGAAGCAAGAGCTAAAGCTTTTGCAGAGGTTTGAAGACGCTCGATCGTAAGGGAGAGGAACAAACCCAGGAGTTTTCTTTGAAGCAAAGGGAAATAAAGCCGTTAGGAACCGCTCAGCAGTTGGTCAACTTACCTATTGATTTTCTCATCTATCAACTCTATTTCTCAGGACCAGTAGTTATCCTAACTAGCTGTTTATCCCCTAGCGATCCAGTACTTATAAGATTTTGATTGCTATTCAAGATCTTTCAATTCATCCTGGACTATTCGTCAGGAGGAAGAGTGCCCCAAAAGGCATTACCAGAAGGTTCGATAGAGTCTTCAGCAATAGAGTTACGTAGTTCAACCATGAATACTTTCGGAGAGGAAGCTTTTTTATTGTCTAATGCAATCTCGTGCTTTTAGAGGGGAGTATAGTTCGGAGAGCAAAGCGAGAGGAGCAAAAAGCAACTAGACAATCAGGAGCCCTTGATCCCTGGTCGCTCGAGCAAAGAAAGAGGATTAAGAGGGCGGAAGTCGAAGGTTTGGAAAGGAGAAAACATTGCATTAGTAGAACAAATTAATATGATCGGTCATTCAGTGCAATAAGAGGGGCCCATAGCAGTTAATGTTTAAATAAGATTTTCTTCGTTCTGTACGGGATAAGAAGCGAAAAGCGCAGCATGGAAATCAGAGACAGGTAAAGTTAGTAAGAAATTGGATAGATAGATTCGTGAGTAGTGTAATCATAGAGGATAAGGTTACAGGATTGGTAATGTACTCTTCATGGGTACCGGAGATCGTCTCTTCGGCTGTTAGGCTCTCTTCCAAGGTTCATCCTCACTTGAGTACAAGTACATGATGGTCGTCCTATGAGTGAATGCGCTTCAGTCTAAGGGCGTTAAGCTTGAGCTGATAAAGTTGTAAGGCTGAAGTACCCAAGCCTAGGGTCCTTTGGAGGCGGATGCCCCAAGGCTCTCTTCGTAATGGCTGGTGGCAACGCTAATGGATTGGACGACAGGTACGAGAAGCTCACTGCCAGGATATAACCATTCTTATCCCGAAGAAAAGCAGATGTTGATGATTCCGAGATAGATGACCGGATCGTCAACGGACGTTGACGAGCAAGATCCCTCTGCCATTGAGTGAATCGTAAGGCCTCAAAATAGTTGACCAGCAAAGGCCTCCCATTACTTGAACCGGCGAAAGGCCCCTCTTAGTAGGATCGTCTTCAGATGTTATCAACGAATCGTCTGTTATAGAATCGTCTCTTGCAGGAGTTGTGGAATATAGTCGTTGTCCCGTGAGTGTGAGTGGCTTTTGTCTTTTGTTTGTGGATTGCGTGCAGCTTGACTCCCCGTTCTCTCTT
>JAKUCV010004189.1:32490-52539 GCA_028386065.3 Turnera subulata | reverse complement strand
TGCTGTATTGCTGATTTCCTGTGATATGTATATTACTGATACTATCTGCTGCTGCTGAGAGCACTGTGTTGGGTTTGAATAATGGTCCCCGAGTGTGGGTGACAGTTGTATTGTTAGTTGCTGTTGTATAATATTTGCACGTTGTACTGTCTGTTCTATCACTATGAATAGTTTCGGCACGTGTTTACTGTGTTACGGTAAATACGGGTCGGGGCGCTTCAGGTGCGCCATTGGTGCGCTATTGGTGCCCCAATGGTGCGATTTTTGAGTTTTGAGCTTAAATTTTGATTCTTGAGTTTTGAGCTGAAATTCTGTACACAAACCTGAAAAAATCCAATACAACTACCTGAAAAATTTCAGAATTTTCTGAGAGGTGGAAGTCCGGCTTTTCATTTTTGGAACAATTAAAATCCCGTAAATCGTGAAAAATGGAAAAGCGCCTCAGATGAGCTCAAAATGTCCGGGGAAGGCATCCAAAAATCCTTATAAATCATCCCCATATTTTTCAAATCATCATAGGTAGCATTTGATATGGTGGATTTGGAGATTGCTCTTATGCATTGGTTCACTAGGCCATTGGGGCGCTATTGGTGCACCATTAGTGCGCTATTGGTGCGATGTTTGAGTTTTGAGCTGAAATTTTGATTTTTGTGTTTTGAGCTTAAATTTTGTACAAACACCAATAAAAACCCAATCCAACTACCTGCAAAATTTCATATTTTTTTGAGAAGTAGAAGTCCGACTTTATATTTTTGGAACAATTAAAATCTCGGAAATCGGGAAAAATAGAAAAGCACCTCAGATGAGCTCAAAATGTCCGGGGAAGGCAGCCAAAAATCCTGATAAATCATCCCCATATTATGGGAATCATCTTAGGTAGCATTTGACACGGTGGATTTGGAGATTGCTCGTTGGTGCGCTATTGGTGCGCCATTGGGGCGCTACTGGTGCGCCATTGGTGCGTATTGGTGCGATATTTTAGTTTTGAGCTGAAATTTTCATTTTTGACTTTTGAGCTGAAATTTTGTACACACATCAATAAAAATCGAATCCAACTATCTGCAAAATTTCAGATTTTTTTTGAGATGTGGAAGTCCGACTTTGTATTTTTGGAACAATTAAATTCCCGTAAATCGGGAAAAATAGAAAAGCACCTCAGATGAGCTCAAAATGCCCGGGGAAGGCGCCAACTCCCAGTTCTTTCTCTTCTCTTCTTTCTTTTTTAAGTCATGATCAGAAAGGTTGAAATCCGGATTGGATCTTGAAAGCGCTGGTTCGAATCCAGCTCGTGACAACCGAAAAATTTTCATCGAATATCATATCTCGGCGCCTTTCTTGTTAGACGGATGACTGCTTCATTTCTGATAAAGAGGGTTAGGATCCACTTTGGCAGCTGAACTTCTTTGTCTATTTATCTAGAACCCCTATCTCTTTTGACTTTACTGCACCCGAGAAAGAAATGTGAGGCCAATCTATGATCACATACCTAACCACTCACCATTTTTATGTAGATGTTCAGTGCAAGGGCAGACCGCTGATCCTCCTTCTTATACACGAAACCCCCGACGCCCCTTGCCGCAACCGCCTTCAGATCTGCATTCGCGTCTTTTTCGGCCTCCTCTTAACCCTCGAGAAAAGAAAGAGGGTTAAGATAAGGAGCTCAACTGAAAGTAAAGGAGAGGGGAACGAGCGAACGAGCGGGAAGGTATGTAGCTCGTTCGGTCCGCTGCTCTACTCTTTCTTTTGCTTTGGCATTGCCATACGAGGGAGATCGCTCAGTGACATGTCAAATGATATTGAATTTCCGACCAGATTGAATTACGGGAATTGAGACCGAAAGATATCTTTGACATATGAAGGATGGCAGTTAAAGATGTTTGTTTCTTGCGTGATAGGAACAGAGCATCGGGCAAGCAGATTTGCCAAGGCAGCTGCCTTGTAGTTCTTCCACGGCATGCTCAAAGAAAGACTTCCTCCATGGCATAGCTCAGTTATTCAATCATGGTAGGGTCAGTCTGACAGGATTCTGCTCCTAAGCGCAGGTGTAGCTCCCCATGGAGATCATTCCAGTTCTCATCCATCCCGGTACGGTTTGTCTTGGTAAACAACTATTTAGTACGTGGAAGTCTTTCCCTCTTGGTTTCGTTCATGAGAGATGTGGCAAAGATAGAAAGAGAGCATTCGGTAGGGCTTGGTCCAGCCTCATTTTCTTGGTATGCTCAGGTCACACTCTCTTTGTCTGCTGCTGCTAAGGTTTACTCCTTTACCAAACCAAATAGGAAAATTTACTGATTTACTGAAAGGAAATCTAAGTCCTAACTAAATTCCGTGGCATCATATACCGCTTCACCCAGTGAAGCAACTTCTTCTTCCATGTGGGAGGACTCATCAACATCCGGATCCTTCTCCCGAATTCGGACTTGGTACGATCAGCTTCCGTCGATGCCGCAGCGTCGTGTTCTGTGGTGTCCATAGAGCGAGAGTCACCAATCACCGATCAGTTTACTTTCAACGGATCATTCTCTTTTTTATCTGAACAGAGTATATGTATATTCACATAAAAAGATTTACATCATGGTATCAGGCAACTGCCCCATGTTACATACATCTGACAAAAGAAACTTCCTCATTACACTGCAGGGTTATGGAGGGGGGTAACACCAAAGTTAAGATCAAAAGCCATGTTAGCTAACCTATCAGCACAAAAATTCGCTTCTCTATAAATATGTACAAGTTCAACAGACCACCCCCTCAACAAAAAGGATCTAATTTCTCTAATTACGCCGTCCTTATCTGCAGTGGGGTTATTTCTGGATTTAATCCATTCAATCGCCCCCTTGGAGTCTGATTCAATAATTAAGGACTGTATACCACGCATCCCTCAATGCATGCAAAATACTCCACAACTCGGCTTTTATAGGGATGCAACTCCCCAAATTAGCCGCAAAACCCGACACCCATGAGCCAGTCTGATCTCGTAGAACCCCACCAGCCTCCAAATCTTCATTAGTAGCGCCATCCACAATATATTTCAGTCAGCCCGAAGAAGGAGGGGTCCAATGAATAGACCGTGTAGATAAAGGACCATCCCTGCTGTGGAAAGAATCAGCTATCTCCCACCCATGTCTAAACTCCTGCGCACAAGTAATAATTGTCCGAGTAGGATAAAATACCTCTGCATTATCCAGAGAGAAGACCACATTATTTCTCCATTTCCAAAGTAGCCAACAAGCTGTTGCAAATATGGTGGATTTGTAGATTGCTCATTGGGGTGCTATTGGTGCGATTTTTGAGTTTTGAGCTGAAATTTTAATTTTATAGTTTCTAGCTGAAAGTTTTTACACAAACCAATAAAACCTCGATCCAACTACCCGCACAATTTCAGAATTTTCTGAGAAGTGGAAGTCCGATTTTTTGTTTTTGGAACAATTAAAATCCCGTAAATCAAGGAAAATGGAAAAGCACCCCAGATGAGCTCAAAATGTCTGGGGAAGGCATCCAAAAATCCTTATAAATCATCCCATATTTTTGGAATCATCTAAGGTAGCATTTGACATGGTGGATTAGGAGATTGCTCATTGATGCGCCAATGGTGCACTATTGGGGCGCCATTGGTGCGCTATTGGTGCGATTTTTGAGTTTTGAGCTCAAAATTTGATTTTTGAGTTTTGAGCTGACATTTTGTACACAAATCAATAAAAATCCAATCCGACTACTTGAAAAAGTTCAGATTTTTCTAAGATGTGGAAGTCAGACTTTTTTTTTTGGAACAATTAAAATCCCGTAAATCGGGAAAAATGGAAAAGCACCTCAGATGAGCTCAAAATGTCCGGGGAAGGCATCCAAAAATCCTTATAAATCATCCCCATATTTGTGGAGTCGTCTTAGGTAGCATTTGACATGGTGGATTTGGAGATTCCTCTTATGCATTGGTTCACTGGGGCCATTGGTGCGCTATTGGGGCGCCATTAGTGCGCTATTGGTCCGATGTTTGAGTTTTGAGCTGAAATTTTGATTTTTGTGTTTTGAGCTGAAATTTTGTAGAAACACCAATAAAAATACAATCCAACTACGTGAAAAATTTCAGATTTTTCTGAGATGTGGAAGTCCGACTTTATATTTTTGGAAAAACTAAAATCCCGTAAATCGCGAAAAATAGAAAAGCACCTTAGATGAGCTCAAAATGTCCGGGGAAGGCTTCCAAAAATCCTGATAAATCATCCCCATATTTTTGGAATCATCTTTGGTGGCATTTGACAAGGTGGATTTGGAGATTGCTCATTGGGGCGCCATCGGTGCGCTATTGGTGCGATTTTTAAGTTTTGAGTTGAAATTTTGATTTTTGAGTTTCTAGCTGAAATGTTTTACACAAAACAATAAAAATCCAATGCAACTACCTGCAAAATTTCAGAATTTTCTGAGTTGTGGAAGTCTGACTTTTTGTTTTTGGAACAATTAAAAACCCGTAAATCGGGAAAAATAGAAAAGCCCTCATATGAGCTCAAAATGTCCGGTGAAGACATCCAAAAATCTATTTAAATCATTCCCATATTTGTGGAATCATCTTAGGTAATATTTGACATGGTGGATTTGGAGATTGCTCTTATGCATTGGTTCACTGGGCAATTGGTGCGCCATTGGTGCGATTTTTGAGGTTTGAGCTGAAATTTTGATTTTCGAGTTTTCAGCTGAACTTTTTTAAACAAATCAATAAAACTCCTATCCAACTACCTGAAAAATTTCAGATTTTTCTGAGATGTGGAAGACCGACTTTATATTTTTGGAAAAATTAAAATCCCGTAAATTGGGAAAAATAGAAAAGCACCTCAGATGAGCTAAAAATGTCCGGGGAGGGCATCCAAAAATCCTAATAAATCATCCCCATATTTTTGGATTCATCAGAGGTAGCATTTGACATGGTGGATTTGGAGATTGCTCATTGGGGCGCCATTGGTGCACTATTGGTGTGATTTTTGAGTTTTGAGTTGAAATTTTAATTTTTGAGTTTCTAGCTGAAATGTTTTGCAAAAACCAATAAAATCCAATCCAACTACCTGCAAAATTTCAGAATTTTCTGAGATGTGGAAGTCCGTCTTTATATTTTTGGAACAATTAAAATCCCGTAAATCGGGAAAAATAGAAAAGCACCTCAGATGAGCTCAAAATGTCCGGGGAAGGCATCCAAAAGTCGTTATAAATCATCCCCATATTTGTGGAATCATCTTAGGTAGCATTAGACATGGTGGATTTGGAGATTGCTCATTGGTGCATTATTGGTGCGATTTTTGAGTTTTGAGCTGAAATTTTGATTTTTGAGTTTTGAGCTGACATTTTGTACACATACCAATAAAACTCTAATTCAACTACCTGCAAAATTTCAAAATTTTTTGAGACGTGGAAGTCCGACTTTTTATTTTTGGAACAATTAAAACCCCGTAAATCTGGAAAAACGGAAAAGCACCTAGGATGAGCTTAAAATGTCTGGAAAAGACATCCAAAAATCCTTGTAAATCGTCCCCATATTTGTGGAATCATCTTCCAAAAAATTTGACATGGTGAATTTGGAGATTGCTCTTTTGCATTGGTTCACTGGGCCATTGGTGCGCTATTGGGGCGCTATTGGTGCGCCATCAGTGAGCGATTGGTGCGATGTTTGAGTTTTGAGCTGAAATTTTAATTTTTTTGTTTTGAGCTGAAATGTTTTACAAACACCAATAAAAAGCCAATCCAACTACCTGCAAAATTTTAGATTTTTCTGAGAAGTGGAAGTCCCACTTTACATTTTTGGAACAATTAAAATCCCGTAAATCGGGAAAAACGGATAAGGACCTCAGATGAGCTCAAAAAGTCCGAGGGAGGCATCCAAAAATCCATATAAATCATCTACATATTTTTGGAATCATCTTAGGTATCATTTGACATGGTGCATTTGGAGATTGCTCAATGGTGCGCCACTGGTACGCCATTGGGGCGCTATTGGTGCGCCATTGGTACGATTTTTGAGTTTTGAGCTGAAATTTTGATTTTTGAGTTTTGAGGTGAAATTTTGTACACAAATCAATAAAAATCCATTCCAAATACCTTCAAAATTTCAGATTTTTCTGAGATGTGGACGTCCAAATTTTTATTTTTGGAACAATTAAAATCCCATAAATTGGGAAAAATGGAAAAGCACTTCAGACGAGCTGAAAATGTCCGGGGAAGGCATCCAAAAATCCTTAAAAATCCTCCCCCATATTTGTGGAAATATCTTAGGTAGAATTTTACTTGGTGGATTTGGAGATTGCACTTATGCAATGGTTCACTCGGCCATTGGTGCGCCATTGGTGCGCCATTGGTGCATTATTGGGGCGCCATTGGTGCGATTTTTTAGTTTTGAGTTGAAATTTTGATTTTTGAGTTTTGGGCTGAACTTTTTTACACAAGCCAAAAAAATCCAATCCATCTACCTGCAAAATTTCAGAATTTTCTGAGATGTGGAAGTCCGGCTTTTCATTTCTTGAACAATTAAAATCCTTTAAATCGGGAAAAGTGGAAAAGCATCCCAGTTGAGCTCAAAATGTCCAGGGAAGGGATCCAAAAATCCTTATAAATCACCCCATAATTGTGGAATCATCTTAGGTAGAATTTGACATGGTGGATTTGGAGATTCTCATTGAGGCGCCATTGGTGCGCCATTGGGCCGCTATTGGTGCGCCATTGGGGCGCTATCGGTGCTCCACTGGTGTGATTTTTGTGTTTTGAGCTGAACATTTTTATACACAGCAACAAAAATCCAGTCCAACTACCTGCAAAATTTCAGATTTTTCTGAGAAGTGGAAGTCTGACTTTTTATTTTTGGGACAATTTAATTCATGTAATTCGGGAAAATGTATAAGGACCTCAGATGACCTCAAAATGTCCGGGGAATTTATCCAAAAATCCACATAAATCATCCCCATATTTGTGGAATCATATTAGGTAGCATTTGACATGCTGGATTTGGAAATTGCTCGTTGGGGCGCCATTGGTGCGATTTTTGAGTTTTGTGCTGAAATTTTGATTTTCGAGTTTTCAGCTGAAATTTTGTAAACAAATCAATAAAAATCCTATCCAACTACCTGAAAATTTTCAGATTTTTCTGAGATGTGGAACTCCGACTTTTTATTTTTGGAACAATTAAAATCTCGTAAATCGGGAAAAATGGAAAAGCACCAGATGAGCACAAAATATCCGCAGAAGGCATCCAAAAATCCTTATAAATCATCCCCATATTTGTGGAATCATCTTAGTTTGAATTTTACTTGGCGGATTTCGAGAATGCTTTTATGCATTGGTTCACTAGGCTTGGTGCGCTATTGGTGCGCCATTGGTGCGATTTTTGAGTTTTGAGCTGAACTTTTGTACACAAGCCAATAAAAATCCAATCCAACTACCTGAAAAATTTCAGAATTTTCTGAGAAGTGGAAGTCCCGCTTTTCATTTCTTGAACAATTAGAATCCCGAAAATCGGGAAAAATGGAAAAGCACCCGAGATGAGCTCAAAATGTCCGGGGAAGGCATCCAAAAATCCTTATAAATAATCCACATATTTGTGGAATCTTCTTAGGTAGAATTTCAGACGGTGAATTTGGAATTTGCTCATTGGGGCGCCATTGGTGCGCCATCGGGGCACTATTGGTTCTCCATTGGTGCGCTATTGGTTCGATTTTTGAGTTTTGAGCTGAAATTTTGATTTTTGAGTTTTGAGCTGAAATTTTGTACACACACCAATAAAAATACAATTCAACTACCTGGAAAGTTTCAGATTTTTCTGAGAAATGGAAGTCCGACTTTATATTTTTGGAACAGTTAAAATCCTGTAAATCGGAAAAAATAGAAAAGCACCTCAGATGAGCTCAAAATGTCCGTGGAAGGCATCCAGAAATCCTGATAAATCATCCCCACATTTTTGGAATCATCTTAGGTATCATTTGACATGGTGAATTTGGAGAATGCTCAATGGTGCGCCATTGGTGCACTATTGGTGCGATTTTTGAGTTTTGAGTTGAAATTTTGATTTTTGAGTTTCTTGCTGAAATGTTTTACTTAAACCAATAAAAATTCAATCCAACTATCTGCGAAATTTCAAATTTTTCTGAGAAGTGGAAGTCCGAGTTTTTATTTCTGGAACAATTAAAATTTCGTAAATCGGGAAAAAAGGAAAAGCACCCCAGAGGAGCTCAAAATGTCCGGGGAAGGCACCCAAAAATCCTTACAAATTATCCCCATATTTGTGGAATCATCTTAGGTAGCATTTGACATGGTGGATTTGGAGATTGCTCATTGTGCGCTATTGGTGCGATTTTTGAGTTTTGAGCTGATATTTTGTACACAAACCAATAAAAATCCAATTCAACTACCTGAAAAATTTCAGATTTTTCTGAGAAGTGGAAGTCCCACTTTTTATTTTTGGAACAATTAAAATCCTGTAAATCGGGAAAAATGGAAAAGCACCTCAGATGAGCTCAAAATGTCCGGGGAAGACTTCCAAAAATTCTTATAAATCGTCCTCATATTTGTGGAATCGTCTTTGGTAGCTTTTGACATGGTGGATTTGGAGATTGCTCAATGATGCGCCACTGGTGCGCCATTGGTGCGCTAATGGGGCGCGATTGGTGCGCCATTGGAGAGCCATTGGTGCGATTTTTGAGTTTTGGGCTGAAATTTTGATTTTTGAGGTTTGAGCTGAAATTTTGTACACAAAAAAATAAAAATCCAATCCAACTACCTGCAATATTTCAGATTTTTCTGAGTTGTGGAAGTCCGACTTTTTAGTTTTGGAACAATTAAAATCCTGTAAATCGGGAAAAATGGAAAAGCACCTCAGATGGTCTCAAAATGTCCAGGGAAGGCATCCAAAAACCCTTATAAATCATCCCCATATTTTTAGAATCATCTTAGATAGAATTTTACATGGTGGATTTGGAGATTGCTCTTATGCATTGGTTCACTGGGCCATTGGGGCGCCATTCGTGCGATTTTTGAGTTTTGAGCTGAAATTTTGTACACAAACCAATAAAAATCCAATCCAACTACGTGAAAAATTTCATAATTTTCTGAGATGTGGAAGTCTGGCTTTTCATTTATGGAATAATTAAAATCCCGTAAATCGGGAAAAGTGGAAAAGGACCTCAGATGGGCTGAAAATGTCCGGGGAAGGCATCCAAAAATCCAAATAAATCTTCCCCATATTTGTGGAATCATCTTAGGTAGCATTTGACTTGGTGGATTTGGAGATTGCTCATTGGTGCGCCACTGGGGCGCCATTGGTAAGCTAATGGTGCGCCATTTGTGCGCTATTGGTGCGCCACTGGTGCGCTATTGGTGAGCTGAAATTTTGATTTTTTTGTTTTGAGCTGAAATTTTGTACAAATACCAATAAAAATCCAATCCAACTACTTGCAATATTTCGTATTTTTCTGAGATGTAGAAGTCCAACTTTATATTTTTGGAAGAATTAAAATCCCGTAAATCGAGAAAAATAGAAAAGCACCTCAGATGAGCTCAAAATGTCCAGGGAAGGCATCCAAAAATCCTGATAAATCACCCCCATATTATGGGAATCATCTTAGGTAGCATTTGACATGGTCGATTTGGAGATTGCTCATCGGGGCGCCATTGGTGCGTATTGGTGCGATATATTAGTTTTGAGCTGAAATTTTCGTTTTTGAGTTTTGAGCTGAAATTTTGTACACACACCAATAAAAATCGAATCCAACTACCTGCAAAATTTCAGATTTTTCTGAGAAGTGGAAGTCCGACTTTATATTTTTGGAACAATTAAAATCCCGTAAATCGGAAAAAATAGAAAAGCACCTCAGATGAGCTCAAAATGTCCGGGGAAGGCATCCAAAAATCCTGATAAATCATACCCATATTTGGAGAATCATCTTAGGTAGCATTTCACATGGTGGATTTGGAGATTGCTCAGTGGGGCGCTATTGGTGCGATTTTTGAGTTTTGAGCTGAAATTTTAATTTTTTAGTTTCAAGCTGAAAGCTTTTACACAAACCAATAAAACCTCAATCCAACTACCTGCACAATTGATGCAAGTCACCTAGGCGAATTTGGAAACTTGAAGAATGATGCACGCCAAGGCGACCATGGAGGATGCAATGGTGTCAAGCATAGAATTTGGATGTATTGTAACAAGTTCAAAGCAATGGTGTCAAGCATAGAATTTGGATGTATTCTAACAAGTTCAAATTTCATCATCACAATTTCATTTTCAAGATCAAGTCTAAAAATCATACTTACAAGAAATTCAAGAAGAGATGGAAAACAAGCTTGGAAAAGAGACAAAGGAGAAGGTCAACATGTCTACTATCCATGGGAGAAGGCTAGTTTGACTTTGTAGCACTTGAGGGCTCAATTCGACATACTTTATTTTTATTATTAATTTTAGACGAATTTTTATTAATTATGGTCCATAATTTTCGGCTTGGGTTTTATCTTTATTGTTTGGGTTATAATTGTGGGCTTTAGTTTATTAGTTGGGTTTTTTCTTTATGTTTCGGGACATGACGAATTTGATAATAGAAGTTTGAAGTTTTCTTACCTTGGTTATTTGCAAGTTAGAATTGATTTCTTCTTGTTTATTTTAGGGATTGTGTTTACTTATCAAGTGAATGATTTGCTTGTGGTTTATTCAAGATTCCTAGCTTTTATTACTCTATTGTTGCTTAACAACTTCGCTTTGTTTTGAGGTGATAGAGGTATTTGCTGAAACCCTATTTTGGTTGAATTGGTTGCTGATCTTGGAGACTTTGATTGATTTGGAGGTGCTATCTAGCTTTGTTCTGGTAGTGTTGCCGTATCATCTTGGTAGCGGAGCCTAGGTATCAATTTCAACTACGTATCCCTTTACTTTCTGCAATTTATTTTTTCTGTTCTTTGTGTTTTTTTGGTGTTGCCGAAATTATATATATATATATATTTAAAGATTTTCAATTTTTTTTCTTTTATTATTATTCTAGTCGATTTCAACTATCACAATATATATATATATATATAAAAGTTGCTGCAATTGTTGTTGTTTGTCGATTTGGAAGAAAAAAAGAAGAAAAGTGTTACAATTGGTTGTGTTGTTGGTGTAATCGATTTGGGGGCAGCAAATTTGATAAAAAAAGAAAAAAAGTGAAATCGTTGGTTGGAGAATTCGGCAAAAGTTGTTTGAATTGCAGGAATTTGCTTGATTGGGATACTTTCCGCTGGTTGTTAGGGTATCTAGTTGGGTAACTTTCTTTGATTCTGCTTACTTCTTGTGTTTTTCTTTCAGCTTTTCTAATTGAGCAATCTTTGTCTTTTATTGTTCAATTACTACAAGAATCCTCACATACAATTTTCTTGTTCCTTGTGTGTGACTATCTTTTCTTTCCGGAGTTAATTTTGCCTCTAGAAGATTAAGGATGTGAAGGAAGAGCTGTATGAGCTTAAAGGTATGTTGAAGAAGATTATGGAGATGGGAAAAGCTCAACTGGATCTGTTGGTTTCCGAGAATGAGGTTGAGACAACCGTTGAAGGAGATGAGGATGATGACGGTAGTGTTGATGTTGAGCCCACTGATTCCTCGTCCAGCCAGAAATCTGCCAGTGTTTGACCTCTCATGGCTATCCAGTTTTGATGCTCAGTTAGGATCATGCATGTTTTATCTTTGCTTGTTCTTTATCATTGCTGTTAGTTGTGGCATTTGCGATGTCAATATGTCTTTCTGTCTGCTGTTATGTGGTTGTTATCTTTAATATCTGTTGCTGTTGTTTCTATTATGGCTTCTTCCTTGCCAATTTGTCTGCCCTTGTTGTGCTTTTTGTGATGCCAAAAGGGAGAGAGATTACTAGGTTGCGGGAGAGATTTAGGTTCGAAAGCATGTGGATCTATGTTTTTTTTTCGACATGTTCATTCTCTTTTAATATAATGTGGCTTCTAAATTCTATGTCTTCAATTTATTTTTCTGCTCCTTATGCTCTAACCATTTGAATGATGCACAAAATGGATAAATATTTTAGATAGGGGGAGCATATGTTGAGGGGGAGCTTAGAATACACAAAACTCACATCTCCACATAGTTTAAGGTTTGTCAACATAAAAAAGGGGGAGAATGTGAATCGGTTGATGATTAGGAAGACGCTTAAGGTTAATTACGTATGCTTAGGCCTAATTAAGTATGATTATTAACATAAGGCATGGATTAAATTGTGACATTAATTATAATATTATAATATGCCTTTAAATACAATTTAATATGCCAATTATTATTATATGATTAAATGCACTAACTAGGTTTTGATTATGACAAACATATACAAACCTATGTATAGCATCTTGTGCTTCTAATCATCAATTGCAACTCACAAAGATGGTCAAATTGTGATCAACATGTGGGAAGAAGTGTGAGTGGGATTGAAGGATGTGTTAGTAGAGTTGACATGTCGCTTTTAACAAAAAGCCAACCATGTGACTTGATTTGTTTAATCCCTATGGGCAGTGGTCAAACAACCTAAGACACTACCATTTGTGGAATCTGAATCAATGAAAAGCCTACCTTAAACAAATCAAATGTCAGCTGAATTCAAACTTCCTAGGACCAACCTAGGACTATGCTAAACAATGACATCAATGACAAAATGCTGCAGACCGCTGGATCTAGTGCCAAAGTGAAAGGGACAACAGGCATTATGAACGTTGACGCTCTGGCACCTCGGGAGACAAAACAACTGGATGGAAAGGGACACATAACGGATCTTTTGAATTCAAACCATCCAACTTGCCTATATAAAGAGATGCTGATTCAAGGAGAACTTTAGAGCTGCCAAACCGAGTTTCAAAATTCAAGCAAACATAGTTGCACTTGCAGTTCTCAATCAAGCAAAGAGAAAGAGAGAAAAACTTTTCTTAGTTCATACATTGAGAGCAAATATTTTGAAGGGAAAACTTGTAGTACTTAATTATACACTTTGTATTAGTGGGTTTTTGCCAGACAAAGCTAGAGAAAGCTTTGTGGTGAGTGTGTGAGGTTAGAGTTGAGCCTAAAGAAAAACTGGTACTAAGGGTTATTCGTTGAACCCGTGAAAATCCATAATAGAGTGTGTTAGAAATCTCAAGGGGGGATCCTTGAGTTGTGGAGGTAGTCCCGTGTGGCGAACCACTATAAATCCTGTGTCCAAACTGTCTCTAACCTTTCCTTTTAGCATTTCAATTAGTGTGTTCATTAGTAGTCCTAAACACAAAATCCAGAGAATAAAACAGTTTGGCATTAGAGACGCTAAAGTAGGTTTTAATCACAAAAAGCTAATTCACGCCCCCCCCCCCCCCACCCCCCCACCCACCCACTTTTGGGCCAACAATTGGTAGCAGAGCTTGGAATCTCCATTTGTGGAATAACATCTGGGAGAAAAGATCATGGCATTTGAGGGAAACAACATCAGCGATGCACCCTTCTTCAATAGGCTCAACTTTGATCATTGGAAGTTTCGCAAGAAACCTTTCTTGAAGGAAAGGATCTTAAGATGTGGGAAGTTGTAAATTCTCCTTACTCATGTCCAACTAAGGAAATGAAGACCTGGAGTGAAGCTGAAATGAATAAAGCCAAACTAGATGCCCAAGCAAAGAATGCACTCCTTTGTGGCATCAGTCAAGCCGAATTTGAAAGAGTCAGATCATGTGAAACATCACATGAAATTTGGAGTACTCTATGCATTGCGCATGAAGGAACAAACCAAGTCAAAGAATCAAAGATGAATCGGCTGATGAGAGAGTTTGAGTTGTTCCAAATATTGCCAGATGAAACCATACAAGAACTTGACACAAGATTCACTATCTTGTGTAACAACATGGCTTGTCTTGGCAAAATCATTACAAACAAGGAGAAGGTGACAAAAATTTTTCGATCTCTTCCCTCTGAATGGGAACCGAAGGTTACTGCTATTGAGGAAGCCAAAGACATGAACACTCTCACTTACAATGATCTTATGGGAAGTCTCATTGTTCATGGGTTAAAATTTGAAGAAAAACCAAAAAGAAAGAAGGATATAGCTCTCAAGTCTTCACATGAGAGTGATTCTGAAAGTGACCCAGATGTTGCCTTAATTACAAGGAAATTTGTGAAATTCATGAAAAGGAGAAATCTCAAAGGTAGGACCTTCAAAGGTGTGAAGGTTGATGAATCAAAGAAAGAGCAACCTTTATGCTATGGTTGCAATCAACCCGGGCACATCAAGGCCGAATGTCCCAACATACGAAAACCCAAGCTCAACAACTTCAAGAACAAGGGTAAGAAAGCAATGACTGCATGGGATGACCTTGATTCTGATGATGAATCGGATGAAGAGGAATCGACAAACCTTTGTCTTATGGCACAAGAAGAAAAAGAGGTAAATCATTCCAACTCATCTAGTTTTTCTTTTGATGAACTCCATGATGCATATGAAGAATTATATGAAAGTTTTAAAGCCATGGCTAAGACAAACAAAGCATTGAAAAGGAAGGTTGAACTTTTAGATTCTGAAAAGAAAGAGTGTATGGTAAAAAATGAAGAAATGGCTAAAAATCTGACCCTGTGCAATAATGGCTTTGAAGACGCCAAAGCGGATAGAGAAACACTTGCTAAGTCACAAAAGGTTCTTGTGCAACAATTTGATACATTTAAAGAAGAGAATATAAGACTTGCACATGAAAATGTGGATCTGAAAAAGACTGTGGATTCTCTAAAAAGTATGCTTGAAAAGTTTGATCATGGTAGTAAAGGTTTAGATATGATTCTAAGTCAATAAAGACATACATTACAAAAGGTAGGTCTTGGAGCTACACACCATATTTTTCAAAGTAAGTCTAACTATGCCTCTAATACCCGAAAAACTAAAGCATATCATAGGACTGAATTTGTTAGGACTGCATTTAGCCATATCATCACTTGTCACTATTGTAATAGAAATGGACACAAAATCAAGAATTTCATCTTTAGGAGAAAGAATTGTCCCATAAAGTTTATATGGGTACCTAAAGGTACCAAGACTAATTCACAAGGAAACAAGCATGTTTGGGTACCTAAAACTTGACATTGCTACAGGTCAATGGGGATGAGTGGGTGCTCGATAGTGGATGCTCAAGACATATGACGGGTGATATGTCCAAGTTCTCATCCTTAAATCCGAGAGGTAAAGGTTCTGTCACCTTTGGCAACAAATCGAAAGGAAAGGTATTGGGTATAGGTAATGTCGGTAAGGATCCAACCATTGAGCATGTGTTGTTAGTTCAAAATCTAAAATTCGATTTACTTAGCATAAGTCAGTTGTGTGACGTGGATGCAAAGTAATTTTTGAATCTAACAAATGCCTAGTAACTAACAATGACAACAACCAAACTTTGCTTGTTGGTAAAAGACAAGGAAACTAGTATTCTATTAATACGGTTGATGTCTCTAATCTGGAAAACAAGTGTTTAAATGTTAGAACAGAGACTGCTGAGCTTTGGCATAGACGATTGGGGTATGCACATCATGAGCATATATCAAATCTTCTAAAGATGGAACTTGTAAGGGGACTACCCTTGCTGAAGTTTGAAAAAGAGGAAGTATGTCAATCATGCGAATATGGAAAGCAGTTCAAAAGTTTATTCAAACAAAAGAAGTGCATCTCCACTACTAGACCACTTGAGCTATTACATCTAGATTTGTTTCGACCCATTAAGGTGGTAAGTCTTGGAGGTAAGAGTTACACATTCGTCATTGTTGATGACTATTCCTGTTTTACTTGGGTTCTGTTTCTTTCACAAAAAGATCATGCACTTTATGAGTTTGCCTCTTTAGTAAGAAAAATTCAAAATAAAAAAGGTTATAAAATAACAAAGAATAAGAGTGACCATGGTGGCGAATTTGATAACCTTGTGTTTAATCATTTCTGTGAAGAAAATGGAATTGAGCATACATTCTCGGCTCCTCGAACTCCTCAACAAAATGGGGTAGTAGAGAGGAAGAACCGAACATTGCAAGAGATGGCAAGAACAATGCTAAATGAATTTTGGGCTGAAGCCATGAACACAGCATGCTATGTTCTAAATAGGGTAGCCATTAGGTCACAACTTGAGAAAACACCATATGAGCTTTGGCATGATAGAAAGCCAAACATAAGCTACTTCAAAGTCTTTGGGTCAAAATACTTCATATTAAATACCAAAGACTCACTTGGAAAATTTGATGCTAAATCTGATAATGGTGTGTTCTTAGGATACTCAACTAGAAGTAAAGCTTATAGAGTTTACAATAAAAGAACACTTATAGTTGAGGAATCAATACATGAGGTCTTTGATGAAATTGAGTTAACTAACAATGTTGATTCTGTTGAGGATGTGTTCTGCCAGCAGCCTAGAGATATTATTGCTAACACTCCTGAAAGGTCTGCTGAGATTGAAGAAGAGGTGCATGATGATACTGCAATTCAACATGAAACCAACACACATGCTGTACCACATGTAATACCAGACAGTTCGGCGTTGAAGGTGCCAAAAGGACTGTCAACCAGTGATACTATTGTAGATCCATCTAAAGGAGTAACCACAAGATCCTCCTTGCACAATCTTAATTCCCATCAAGCTTTTCTCTCACAAATTGAGCCCAAAAATGTCCATGATGCTATCAACGATGAAAATTGGGTGATGGCTATGCAAGAAGAGCTCAATCAATTTGAGAAGAGTGATGTTTGGGAATTAGTTCCTAGACCCACCAATTATCCAATAATTGGAACTAAATGGGTATTTAGGAATAAATTAGATGAGGCTGGAAATGTGGAAAGGAATAAGGCCAGGTTAGTAGCACAAGGCTATAACCAAGAAGAAGGAATTGACTTTGATGAAACCTTTTCACCGGTAGCTCGCTTAGAGTCAATTCGGATGCTCCTTGCATATGCATCCTACAAATCCTTCAAACTCTACCAAATGGATGTGAAAAGTGCCTTTCTGAATGGTGTAATCATAGAAGAGGTGTATGTGGAGCAACCTCCCGGATTTGAGGATTATGAGCATCCAAAACATGTCTATAAGCTTAAAAAGGCTCTATATGGACTCAAACAAGCTCCAAGGGCATGGTATGACAGGTTGAGTATATTTCTTCTCTCTCAAAACTTTGTTAGAGGTAAAGTTGATTCCACACTCTTTGTGAAACACCAAAAGAATGACTTAATTAATGTGCAAATCTATGTTGATGATATATTATTTGGTGTTACTAATGATGCTCTATGTCAAGATTTTGAAAAACTAATGCATAGTGAATTCGAGATGAGCATGATGGGGGAACTAAACTTCTTTCTTGGATTTCAAATCAAACAATATGATGATGGCATCATCATTGGTCAAACTAAATATACAAAGGTGCTACTCAAACAGTTTGGTATGTCAGACGCCAAAGTGATCACAACTCCTATGAGCACAACTACAAAGTTTGATAAAGATGAATCCGGTAAAGATGTGGACATTAAGAAATATAGAGGTATGATTGGAAGTCTTCTCTATCTTACTGCATCTAGACCTGATATTATGTTCAGTATGTGCTTGTGTGCTCGCTTTCAAGCATGTCCTAAAGATTCTCATTTGCGGGCTATTAAAAGAATATTTAAATATCTAAATGGAACACCCTCTCTAGGTCTTGGGTATCCCAAGGTTGAGTCATTTAATTTAATTGGATATTCTGATGCTGACTTTGCTGGATGCATGCTTGATAGAAAGAGTACTAGTGGGACATGCCAATTCTTAGGAAACTCATTAGTTTCTTGGTCTAGTAAGAAATAAAATTCAGTAGCTACATCAACAACCAAGGCAGAGTATGTGGCTGCAGGATCTTGTTGTGCACAATTAGTTTGGATGAAACAAACCCTACTAGACTATGGTTTAAAGTTTGAAACTATACCTATTTTGTGTGATAGTTCTAGTGCTATAAACTTAACAAAGAATCCTATTCAACAATCTAGAACAAAAAACATAGAGATAAGGCACCATTTTATTAGAGATCATGTGCTTAAGAAAAATATAACACTTGATTTTGTCACAACCGAGAGGCAGCTTGCAGATATATTCACAAAGCCCTTGAAGGAAGAACAATTTGCAAAAATTCTGTTTGATCTAGGTATGTGCAACGCTCCTTAAAATTCAAGGCTATCCAGGTATGTGTTTCTAACTCCTAAAAACATATGACATGCATTCGAAAGACACACACATCACCCTAGAAAATCGGAGCTATGATGGATGGTAAAGTGATAAGCCTAGAGGTCTACACAAAGTGGAAAACTGGTCAGAAAAGGAATCTGGACATTTTGGCATCGTCGGCGCCACTGCACGAGGAGATGATATATTGAATAAAATATTAAGCACGGTGATACGGCAACACTACCAGAACAAAGCTAGATAGCACCTCCAAATCAATCAAAGTCTCCAAGATCAGCAACCAATTCAACCAAATTAGGGTTTCAGCAAATACCTCTATCACCTCAAAACACAACAAAAGCGTTAAGCAACAATAGAGTAATAAAAGCTAGGAATCTTGAATACTCCACAAGCAAATCAATCACTTGATAAGTAAACACAATCCCTCAAATAAACAAGAAGAAATCAATTTCTACTTGCAAATAACCAAGGTAAAGAAAACCTCAAACTTTATTATCAAATAGCAAGAATAATGTATGTTATAAAAAGAACCCTAAAGACCCTATATATAGGCACCCAAGTCGGCCACATGAGCAACCCTTGCCGACTTGGAGTTGTCTCCTAACTCCTTGGCCAGGTCGGCCACACCTCCTAATTGGACTAGGTTTTGACTTTTAATCCAACAACATATTGGACTAATTAAACCCAACAAAAATAACCCATAATTGTTTATGACCCAAATAACAAAATAACCCAATGAAATAAAAGGCCCATGCCGAAATTATTTATTGTTTTATATGTAATAAAATCGGCAACTTAGATTATAAAATAAAATGGATATGTCGACATGGGGCCTACATGCTCCAGTCGACTAGGCTTCTTCTCCAATGACAGAGACACATGTTGGTTTCTTCTTGTACTCTTCTCCAAGCTTGATCATCTTGTCTTCTTGCAATTCTTGATTTATCAAAGCTTGAACAAAGTGCAGCATGTGGTTCTTGATCATTTTCAATCGAGCCCGTGTGATTGGTCCTTGAGGCAAGCTAATGGCGCAATCTCCATCATTAGCTCCACTTGGTGCCTGCTTGCTTGCATCATTCCCTCCCTCCTCAAAAGGATTCGCCCTCGAATCTAAACCTACAGTGTCAAAGGGAGAAAGATCAGAAACATTGAAAGTAGCACTCACAGCATACTCACCAGGTAGATCGATCTTATAAGCATTGTCATTGATGCGCGCCAACACTTGAAAAGGACCATCCCCTCTCGGATCCAGCTTAGACTTCCTGTGATGAGGAAACCTCTCCTTCCTAAAGTGCACCCAAACCCAATCTCCAGGTTCAAACTTAAAAAGCTTGCGTCCACGATTGGCTCGTTGTGCCACTTTAGTGTTCTTCTCCTCAATGTGCTTTCGAGCCTTCTCATGAATAGTCTTAACCAACTTAGCTCTTTGTTGCCCATCTACATTAACAATCTCTTTCAAAGGTAAAGGCAACAAATCCAAAGGGGTTAGTGGATTAAAACCATACACAATCTCAAACGAAGAATAACCTGTAGAAGAATGAATGCTCCTATTATAAGCAAACTCAATCAATGGCAAACAATCTTCCCAAGTTTTCAAGTTTTTGCCCACGACAGCACGCAATAAAGATCCTAAAGTTCTATTAACCACTTCCGTTTGACCATCAGTTTGAGGATGGCAAGCCGTAGAAAACAACAACTTGGTCCCTAACCTACTCCATAAAACTCGCCAAAAGTGACTCAAGAACTTAGTATCCCTATCAGAAACAATTGTCCTAGGAATGCCATGCAAACGAACTACATCCCTAAAGAACAAGTCAGCAACATGTGAAGCATCATCAGTTTTATGACAAGCAATAAAATGAGCCATTTTACTAAACCTAT